>LNAC01000007.1:2351111-2460646 GCA_002007465.1 Ailurus styani
GTCAGTGGGGTGTTTTATATGGAATAACAGTTGTTGGGGTTTGCAGTTTGGGTTTCATAAGAAACAAGGGCTTGCTACGTTTTTGGTTGAGTGAAATGAGCTGAAAATGGCAAGATACTTTCTAACCATGATTGTGAACTTGGGATAGGGGTAGGGAGCGGCTTCCAGGGAGAACCTGACCACAGGATAGCCCTCCTACGTCTCTGAGGCCTCTCGGCTTCCGGTTCCTGACTCCGTTCCAGAAAGCAAGAAGTAGGATGTGTGGGGTATGGTCAAAGGAAGAGCAACACCGAGTGCCAGCAGCCTCCAAGCGGCTCTTCTGTGGCGAGGGAGCACGGCGCAGTGTGAGACAGCAGGGGCTGGTCTTCCGGGGCTGTCTCTCAGCGGCTCCTTCAAGCTGCAGGACCAGAGCAGGAGCACAGGGAAATGGCTGTCTGACCCAGGAGACAATGGAGGTTTTCAAAATCTGGATATATTTTTATGCCAGAGGCCCCAGAGGGGTAAATGAGACTATCCCTGACCTTGCCATGCACTGACTTTTAGGAGTACCACATTGTGAAGAAGTCCACGCGCTCCCTCAGCACCACGCAGGTGGAATCTCCTTGGAGACTCATTCGGCCATCCGTCATCTCGATTATCGGGCTTTACAAGGAGAAAGGCAAGGTGAGCTCCGTTCTGCTCACTCTTTTGGCCCCCAGGTGAATGTTAGCAGAGATGTCTTTTTTTTTTTTTTTAAAGATTTTATTTATTTATTTCACAGAGGGAGAGAGATCACAAGGAGGCAGAGAGGCAGGCAGAGGGGCGGGGGGAAGCAGGCTCCCCACTGAGCAGGGAGCCCGATGCGGGCCTCGATCCCAGGACCCTGAGATCATGTCCTGAGCCGAAAGCAGAGGCTTTAACCCACTGAGCCACCCAGGCGCCCAGCAGAGATGTCTTAAATGGTTAACTTTATTGTTATTTTTAATGGAAATAAAAAATAAAAGGTACAAAGAAGAATAGATTAAGTGGCCTTTGTATGGATTAGAGGGGGTTCCCTGGCCTCCTGTCCCATGGGCTGCTGGGTGAGTCACGGCCTCATAATCTTATGACAGAAGGAGTCACCAACACTGGGAGCTAGGGCACAGGCGAGGCTGAAGTGAATGCCCCAACATTTACTACTATTGAAAGAAAAACCATCCCTGTAGCTTCAGGGGATATATTCCTCATTATCCTTTTGAATGAATTTCATAGCATTGCCTTTATCACAGAGAATAATACAAATAAGTTGATATTATACAAATATCAAAACATCCATTTCGGTATAATATAAAATGGGAAGACTGACACAAAAGAATAAAATAAATATGCCACCCAAATTGTACAAAATGACTCTCCTGAGCTAGTCACCGATCCATGTGAAATTGCCATTTTTGGAGATCAGAGGTTGTCAAATACTGGCAAGTTCATATGTTTCAACCTACAGCTTTCTCCCTTTAATGTAATGCATAGCTCATACAATGCAAATAGATCCGAGGAAGGAAATGGAAAAGGGAATGCAAATTTAAATGTATAGCTGGTTAGCTTAACTCTGAGCCTACCTGGGAAGGAGACCTCAGTTAAATAGAAGCAAGAGCAGATGCCCTCAGTTAAATATTGTAATGATAACCTGGATCCCTTTCTGCTTGGGGTCTAGGGCCTTGGCTTTAGCATTGCTGGAGGTCGAGACTGCATTCGAGGACAGATGGGGATTTTTGTCAAGACCATTTTCCCAAATGGATCAGCTGCAGAGGATGGAAGACTTAAAGAAGGTAGGAGAAAGCCTCTCAGTGGTTCTCAGTAGTGGTGGGCTCTGATTCCATCAGAATCTGATCCCTTGCAAGATGTGAAGCCAGTGGCACGGCAGCCAAGGCCATGGGCTTGGGGGTCAAGTAGACCTGAGCTGAATCCAACACTTACTACATTGTGACCTTGGACAATTGATGTAACCTGAGCTTCACTTTCCTTGGTTGGTAAACTTGGAATATTAATACCTATCTTGAGGAGTCATTTTGGGGATTAAATGAGATGATGTGGGGAATGATTTGATGTTTTTTATTGGGGTCTTTATATGTCTGTCTTGTCCCCTTGGTCCTTGATCATGTTCTTTGCCTTGAAAATTCCTGAGAGCTTACAGGCCATTCTTGCCTCAGGGCTGGAGTGTGTGTGTGTGTGTGTGTGTGTGTGTGTGTGTGTGTGTGTGTGTGTGTGTGTGTATATTTTTTATGTTCTCCATTGTGCTTGCCATTTTGCCATGCATAAACATCCTAAATGAGTGCTTTTTTTCCTCACAGCTTTATTGGGATGTAATTGATCCATAACATTGTGTAAGCTTAAGGCATACAGATACATTGCAAAATGAGCAGCACATTGAGCTAGCTAATACCCTCATCGCTTCATATAATGACTGTGTGTGGTAGGGGGGAGGTGAGAACACTTAAGATCTACTCTCTTAGAAATTTTCAACTGGACAGCACAGTATTGCTAACTATAGTCACCATGCTGGACATTAGATCCCCAGAACCTATTCATAAGTCCTGATTTTTTTTCCTCCCTTATTAACACACTTCCTTCATGAAATGACTAAATCACACTACTCGTAGTTACCTCCAAATATGCTCTGACCAGTCAGTTCAACTGACCCAAATTGTAGGTACTCTTATGTTCAGCTGGCTAATTTTTTTTAATTGATAAGAATCCCCTGGAGTCTCCTTTTTCTAGCCAGATCTACCCTAGGAGCCTATATGCTAATGATAAGACGTGACCAGGCTTATTTTGAGGACAGAATATTTATTTCTCTCTCTTAGAGGAAGGACTAACTCCCAGGTGATATTTGTAGCTAGTTTCAGAACAATGTAAAATTTTAACAGAGCATTTTTATAATGGATGTGCCATGTGTTCATTTGATTGAAATTCATCCTGCAGTACTGATAGAATGGAGAAAAATGCAGGAAAAATCAATAGTAAAGGTTAACAGCACTTGATTCCCCTAAATACGGTTTTTTCATGCATGTTCATTTACAATAAAGGTAAATCATTAGAATTTATTTTCAATGTATTGAATGATCTTTTAAAAATCCTGTATAAATATTTTTAAGAGCATGAGCAGTCATTTTAATGATCATATCCTTTTCCTGTGTGGAAGCAAACCAAAAACCTCACCTAGTTAGGTGATTGTTTTTAAACAGATTATTTCACAACTTCTGTAATTGCATTAGAGAGAAAGCACATAACAAATGCATGGGTTACGGTTACATTTTCAAACTCAGCTACAGGATTCCTTTAATGGAGCACACAGTGTGCTTAGCTGTCATGAGAGGTGAAAAGGTGTGTTCTGATGCTAATTTGCACTTTGCTGTAGGTTAGGGAAGTCCCTCTTTTGTCCTAAACTGTTGTACAAAGTTCATCCGTTCTTCTCTTGGGGGTCCCTTCATAGTGTTTCTGAGGAACTGTTATTCCAAAACACAGACCATGTTACAAGAGTACAAACCAAAAACAAACTCTGATAAGTCAACAGGATGTCCAAGTTCTTTTCTATTCCCAGCAGACACGATCAACAGCTGGAAAAATGACCTGACTATATCTTCTTGGGCTTGAAGATGAGGATGAATCCAGGATAGTTTGGGAGAAAGAGAGAGAGAATGAATGAGAGAGCAATTTGGCATTAGCCCACGATAATCTCTTAGATAGAAGCATGGAGTAATTGACCAGCTCCGTGACTGGGAACCTGGAACAGCACCAGTGAGACCAAGCATCTAGACTATTTCTGCAGGCAGGGCTGCCATTCTTAAATAGTATCTCAAAAGTTTTTTGTCTCTGTTATTAAAACCATTTTCCACACCCCATGATGGTTCTCCAAGCTCAAAAATCTTGTCTTCTGCAAATACAGAAGTGGCTTTCTCACATGTTGTGTGTGTTCATGCTTTCTTGCCGGTTGGCTTAAGTTTTTAAACAGACACTATGAGGAAAGACTTGGGACTCATTATTGCATTTTGATCTCTAAACTTAGGATACGTGTTATCAAACTTGGCAATGGCTAAAGAATAAGGTCTTGATACTTCCCCCAGTTGTTTTCATTAAAGATGGAGATGCAGAAATACTGCAAAAGGATATGCATTGTTATCAGTTGTCCCATTTTGTGAAATTCCTGGGAGCTAAGCTAATGAAAGCACACTGGAACGATAAAAATCATTTTATAGAATTGTAAATCAGGTACCATATGCTATCCACTTCTAAAGCTCGATGTTAATGTAATTCTGTTTGGTCACTAGGGGATGAAATCCTCGATGTAAACGGAATACCAATAAAGGGCTTGACGTTCCAAGAAGCCATTCATACCTTTAAGGTAACAACATTCTTATCTGTTTTGTCTTCTTTATTTTTCTTCCTTTATTTCCTTCTGGTTTAGGTTTGAGACTTTTTTTCCCCCTCCCCTTTGATCTAGGAACAGTCTGAATGTTTTAGCTCTCCTCTCTTCTTGTTTTTTCAGCAAATCCGGAGCGGGTTGTTTGTCTTAACGGTACGCACAAAGCTACTGAGCCCAAGCCTCACGCCCTGCTCAACACCCACACACATGAGCAGATCCAGCTCCCCAAACTTCAACACCAGCGGGGGCAGCTCAGCGGCGGGCTCCGACGAAGGCAGCTCTTCGTCCCTCGGTCGGAAGGCCCCCGGGCCCAAGGACAGGATTGTCATGGAAGTAACACTCAACAAAGGTGACACCGGCTCTTCCTCACGCTCATCGTATTACTCTTGAGTAATAATTTGTAATCTGTCCTCAGGTTAACTTTTTCTATTTTTCCTATAAATTGTTCTTTTGGAACAATCTGCTGCCAACAACATACGGTATTCTCTAAGTGGACAATGGGATCAAAAGTAGAGATTTTAGTCCTTTTACTAAAGGGAAAAAAGTTACCACTAGCACAAAGGCTTTTAAGCTCTCCCCAGATGAATCACTGGGTGTCAGAAACTCATGTTAAAGAATTTTTTTTTAAATCACAAACTGGCTTAATTCCAGGACTAATATAAAATTTTAAAGAACGAGGGTGCCTGCGTGGCTCAGTCAGTTAAGCGGCTGCCTTCGGCTCAGGTCATGATCCCAGGGTCCTGGAATGGAGCCCCGCATGGGGCCCTGCTCAGCCAGGAGTCTGCTTCTCCCTCTCCCTCTGCCTCTCCCCCTACTCATGTGCTCATTCTCTCTCTCTCAGTTAAATAAAAAATCTTCAAAAAATGTTTAAAGAACAAAAGATTATAGTTAGGAAAACAGTTAACAACTAAAAGTTATGGGTCTTCACCAAATCTTACTGCTTTTCATCTTTCTTTACTTTTTCTCTACACCTACTCACAATTAAATAATCAGGAGATTAGTTGCTCAAAAAAAAGGGGGGGGCAAGTGAAAGAAAACTAAAGCTGTGTATCCAAAATAAATAATACTGGGGCCCCTGGCAGGCCCCGTCAGTGGAGCACACGGCTCTTGATCTCAGGGTTGTGCGTTACAGCCCCACGGTGAGTGTAGAGATTACGTAAAGTCCTTTAAAAATATATATATTACTTAGGGGTGCCTGGGTGGCTCAGTGGGTTAAAGGCTCTGCCTTCGGCTCAGGTTATGATCTCAGGGTCCTGGGATCCAGCCCTGCATTGGGCTCTCTGCTCAGCCGGGAGCCTGCTTCCTCCTCTCTCTCTGCCTACTTGTGATCTCTCTGTCAAAAGAATAAATAAAATCTTTTAAAATATATATATATATATATATATATATATATACACACACACACACACATATATATATTACTTCGACTCTGCCTGTTTCCGAACACAGATTATTTGAGGAGGCTCCTTAGACGAAGTGGAGAACGGACTGCTGAATAATTCACAGCCCATAGTTATTAGCCTCTGGTTCTCCCATGGACTCATTTCATTTACAGAATAGGATGATGTTAATGAAGAAAAGCAGGATTTCCATTCTGAGTCTGATCACAAATAAATGGTTATTGGTGAATGTTGAATGGTTATTGATGAAATAAATGGGAATTGGTAAATCTGGATATAGATTAATGCAGCTTCAGATCACTTACCCTTTTTTGTTTGTTTGTTTGTTTGTTTTCTGTGACCGATGCCTCCCACAGAGCCAAGAGTTGGGTTAGGCATCGGTGCCTGCTGCCTGGCTCTGGAGAACAGTCCTCCAGGGATCTACATTCACAGCCTGGCCCCCGGATCAGTGGCCAAGATGGAGAGCAATCTGAGGTTTGTTGTAAACCCGATCGTACAGGCTTCTCGAGCATTAATGAATGAATGAATGTACACATAAGGTACCACGCCCTATTACATCCTTGTGTGAGATCCTCAATTTTTGTATTATTGGCAGTAATACAGCCAAGATTACAATTAATAGCATTTCCTGAAAGGTGAAATGTTAATCTAAATGAAATTGGGTTGAAGTAGAGAACTCTGGATCTTGGCTTGCCTATTTTGATCTATTTGGACTCAGAAGCTCAATTTCAGAAACTTGACAAAATGCAACTCTGTATAGATAGCTATGCTTATCTAAGTATTTTCTTTCATGTTTGTATTCATTTTTGTAAAATTCACATGTGTTTCTGGAACTGCTCCTAAGAGTTCATAATCACTAGATACCAGAGTCCTGAAATCCTGCTCTTCAACAGGAGGCCTTTATGATTAAGTATGATCTCCTGAGCCTTCCCTGTTGTTTCATTCCTTTTTGAGTGATGTCGTCTAGATGCTTATTGTCTGAAATCACTGCATGTCTGATTTCTCAGTCCAGCTAGTTGATTGGTAGCCTGGGTGTTCTGTTTATTCAAGAGATGTCTAGGTGTTCCATCCTACAGGAATTGCAGTGGGTCTGTGCCTACCTCAGCTTCACAAGAAGTACCCACATGGCACAAAGCACCCCGTGCAAACGGAATCACCTTTCTCCCCCGTAAGCTTCCGAGTCCTTGAGCAGTTGAGGACTTGTCCAAAATGACATTCCTGAAGGTTGCCATTCTGGGGCACTGTCAGTAGATCATATTATGTTTTTAGTTACTCATCAGAGTGAATTTCCATACCAAAAAAAAATGTTACCAAATCATCCAAAGTACATTAAAGAAAATATACTTTTAGAACCCCAGGAAAAAAAATCCTTTAATGACATCCCAAGATGATGTTTCTTTCTTGAATGGTTCCATATGTCTGGAGCCTGCCAAATGAACATTCTTCAAACCCCACATAAAGACTCTTTGTTCTCTCATACTGAGTTCTCTGCCTATAATTTCAAGTCAAAACGGGCATCTTGTCCCCAATTTCTCATTTGTTCAAATTTGAAACGTTTTTACAAACTCTTGGGTAACCTTTGAGCTTCAGATATTTCCTCCTCAAATTATATTACAATAATCATTTCAAGATGGTAGGAAAAAAGAAAATGATGGTGGTCAAGGGGCTATCTTGTGATGATCAAGAGATGGAGCATTTGACTGCAAAAGATAGACAGACCTGAGTTCAATAGTGTGTGACATCAGGGTGACCTCTCTGAGCCTGGGACCTTATCTAAATAATAGGAATAATAATACCTGTTCAAAGTATTGCTATGTAAATTGTTTGTAAGGGCACCTGGTCTACACCATGTGCTCAAGAAATGATAGCCCTTATTATTGCCCATTATCAATTTATTTAACTCAGATATGCATGACAGCTTTGCCAATTTAATATCTAACATGTTTTAATGGACATGTTGCTTTTGTACCCATATGCAAAGACAAAAGGATGTGCTTATTTAAGGTATTCAGGAAATATTTCATATTCTAAACCTCTCCCATAAGGAGATCTTGTAAAAAGCTAACTGTTACCACAGAGTGTTGGTCATTTGCCCTCCCTAGCCGTGGAGATCAAATCCTGGAAGTGAACTCGGTCAACGTCCGCCATGCTGCTTTAAGCAAGGTCCATACCATCCTGAGCAAATGCCCCCCAGGACCCGTTCGCCTTGTCATCGGCCGGCACCCTAACCCAAAGGTGAAGTATTTCATATTGTTCTGAGTGGGAAGATGGTGTGGCTATTTGTCCTGCAGCAGTGAGACACATGTTCCCATGATGACGCACGCTCTTTGGGGAGACGGTTTACCCAGCTGGGCACGGCAATCATCAGCTTATGGTCACACGGTGACCAAAGTAACCGCTACACATGGGAAACAAATCACGGATCTGGACTTCTTCGTCTTTGCACTCATAGAAATTTTATTAGGAAATTTTGATGTTGTTATTGGTGAATATAAACTGTGGTAGAAGATAAGAGTGCTGGGTTCTGAGGATGTCCCAGCTGGTTGTTTGATCTCTGGTGAGATACTTAACCTTTTTGGGTTTCTGCATCAAGAAAATCAGAGAGCATTGGACTAAATGGTCTGTCCAGGCCATGCTTGACCTAAGCAGAATAATTCTGTAATTAAGGTTAAGAGCCCACTAATTTTTTTTCAGCATCGATGTCACATTGTTGAACTTGCAGATCGTCATAGCCCCTGTATTCTTGGCCTTTGCTGATATTTGGTTGTATCTTCTCTATACAAAAGCATCTGCTTTCAATTTTTTTAAGTTAACCAGGGGCCCTTAGCAAATTGGACTCTACTGGAGTTGAGCACTATTTTTTTGTTGTTTCGAGTACTTGATGTAAAAACTTTTTAAAGTAGCTTGTCTCTAATTTTGCAATTGGGTTGTATTTTTATGAAATTTAACCTTTTCCTTCCAACAGCTAAAAATTCTCCTTAAGGACCCTTTTTGTACCTGTCTTATGACCACCTCCTCTGTATCTTCATACTGTTATGTCCTAAACGGGCCCGGTGCTTGATGGACTTGCATGCCATTTTGAGAGTGAGAAGTCTGTGCGGAGAGACCTGGTGGGTCCTCCCATGTCTGAAATTTCTTTAGTGTGTAAATTTTATGGCGTCATGTTTTGTGTCTCAGTGGGGTCTGTTGCACTGGCTCTCCATAGTGCTTGGTCAGCCATTGCCATTAGACTGATTCAAAGTCAAGTCTGCTACTATTTTTTCCCCAGATTGTTTTCTCTTGTCTACATGCATTCTCATATATGTCTTAAAGAAAAACTTCTTGAATATCATTAATATAAAATCAAGTCCTGCTTCTACCTTTTTCCATTTTTTTTCTGGTCCCTTCCTATTTTTTTTCCTTCCTATTTTGTAGTTTTGACACTTTCCCTTACAGCCTGTTCTCGTTTGTCTCCCAGCTGTCCCCAGGGCTCTCTCTGGGTCATTTTTAACAGCCTTCTGCCTCATACTTACAGCTCAGGTGGTCTTGGCTCCTTCCTCCAGGGTCCTTTCTTGTATTCCATCACCTGCATGGCCTTACCTCCTTCCCCTGACCCCTTCCAACGCAGTCCAATAAGCTGGAGCTGACCTAGCATGTCCCTCAGCAATATTATAAAAAATTAAGTTCTCAGTGGTTTGCAGTCATTGGCTTCAAGGCGTGTCTGACTTCAAAATCCATTCCAACATAGCATAGGTCACAATTTGTGTCCTATGAGCATGAGGTCTGCTTCATCTCACCCCAAAAGCATCTGCCTAATTTGCCAATACAGTCAAACATCAAAATGGCATTTCAGTGCAAAGCACAATAATCCTGATGGACTGGTGGTCTGTGAGCCTTTTGAATACAGGTTGATTCATGCTTCCAGCCACAGTAAAATGGTGGTCATGATGGTGCTGGAGAGACATCCAGCAAAACCAGCTTTCAGTATTTGTTTGACTAGATTTCACATTTCTTCCTAGGTAAACATGGTGTTCTTAGTTGTAACATCATCCTATATTTTTCTTTTGGTCAAGATTCTACTTTATGTTTAATGTATTTTTATACCACTCACCCTGGCATTTCATGCCAATAGTACATTTTGGTTCTGAATGTATGTGCTTCCTTAGTGTTCATGTTGTTCCAATAGAAATACCACAAGGATTTTCTTTTCTTCTGTTTCTCATAATGACTGGAGCAGTGGCTGCCCAAGTGAGATATTCAAACCCTCCAGGTCTAGACAAGCTGAGATCTGGACTTGCCACAAGAAGGTCAGAGGGATCCATTTTTAACTGGTACTGGGGCTCTCAGCATGGATAGAATTATCCAGGAAATCTTCCACTTGTTTCAAACCCCTGCCATTTTTTTCCCACTCAGAAAAACAGTTGCAAATATTGAAAGCCGAATGTCAAGAAAAAGTTGCAACCACTGTCTAAACTGATATTTTTCCCTGATTCATTTATACAAAATTGCTCTTTGCTTTATGAAGTGTGTGTGTGTGTATTCAGGTGTGTATGCCTGTGTGCATGTATTTTTGTGTTTTATTTCCTATGAGGCCCGCTAGAAAGCATTACATAAACATGATGTGATTACGATTTATCCATTAGGTTAAAATGTAATGCTGATTCCTGCATCGCTTTATGTACTTATTAAGACAGATTGCTTTGCTTATCCAAATATTATTTATGCTAAATGTCATTTTACTACACAAAATTACCATTCTAAATTTACAGTATTCTTACCTTTAAAGAAAGAAATTCTGTGCAAGTTAGGTAATTGTCTTTTAAAATATCTCATAATTCAGCATATGTCAGGCTTTTAAAAATTCTTTTCCATGAATAATGACAGTTATAGATAACAACTGATGGGGGGAGAAAATCCATGAATCTACCATGATAACAGAAAGAAGTTATAAAATGACTATTTTGAAATGTTCATTGTAAAAATTGATCCAGGTTAAGTCATCAGTGATGTTAAAACCATTGAGTAAAAACATACCGGGAAGCAGAATATTGATGTCGTCGCAAGCTGTCTCCTCACAGATCACTCACTAATGACAATAAATAAGTAAATAAATAAATAAGATAAGATTCCAGTGGAGAAATCTGGTGAATTCCATCCTAACCAAGTGGTCAAAGTCATCACCAGTCATGAAATACTAACCCTGAATGCCACTCAGAAGCATGAGAAGGAAACACTTCTTGTAGTTTTTTTGCCCAAAAAAATGCATAATCTAAATCTCAGCATGAAGAAACTATCACACAAATCCTGAGGGTTTGATTGGCCTGGATTTCTTCCAAAATATCAGTATTGTGACAAAGAAAGGCTCAGCAATGTTCTGGATTAAAGGAGTCTAAAAAGACATGACAACTAGACCCTGAATTGAATTCTGAATTGCCAAAAATGAATTTTCTATAAAGCATTACTATGCAAGGGTGTTGGCTGGTAACAGTCTGCTAAGATCCACGAGATAAGGAGCTTATACCAGAATGCAAATCAGTTACAGCACGATGTACACCACTCAGTTCAGTGGACACTTTCCCCAGCAGCACACTGTTGGTGAAAGAAACTGAGGGTGGAGAAGCATTCTGGAGGAAGAACCTATCTCATTGCAAGCTGGCATCAAACTTCCCATGAAATACTTCATCTATAGACACACTTTGAATAGCACTTCTGAAGGATAGTGTTAGGACAGTTGGCTAAACTGGAATATGAAATGTAAATTAGATGGTCATTTGTGTCAATATTAAATTTCCTAGAGTGGTAATAGTGCCAGGGTTACTGAAGAGAATGTTCTTGTTTTGAGGAGATACATGCTGAAATATTTCTGGGTGAAGGTTCATGATGTCTGCAACTAACTTCCAAATGGTTTCGTAAAAAGTGAAGCTGTGTGCGTGCGTGTGTGTGTGTGTGTGTGTGTGTGTGTGTGTGTGTGTGTGTGTGAAGAAAGAGCATGAGTGGGGTGCCTGGGTGGCTCAGTCGGTTAACTATCTGACTCCTGGTTTCGGCTCAGGTCATGATCTCGCAGTTGTGGGATCGAGCCCTGCATTGGGCTCTGTGCCCAGATTCTCCCTCCCTCCCTCCCTTTCTTCTGCTTCTCCCTCCGCTCCTGGGATTTCTCTCTCCCTCCCTCTCTTTCTCGCTCTGTCAAATGAATGAATGGATGAATGAATGAATGAAAAAGTGAATAAAAAATTTAAAAAAATAAAATAAAAAATATATATTAAAAAAGATGTGTGTGTGTATATATATATATACACATATACATATACACATATATATGTCTTTAAAAAGAGCGAGAGTGTAAACGTGGTAGAATGTTTAAAACCAACAACCGTGAAGAGTGCCCTCCTCTTGTGCCACTCTTACAGGTTTTAGGTAGGTTGGCCATTGTTTAAATAAAATCTAGGAAAAAAAGAATTAGAAGTGCATGTTCTAGAGAGAGGCAGGCATCAGCCGTGGTTGGGAACTGTAGCACCTGAGCCTTAATGACTTTGGGAAGCAGCCGAAGGTCTTGTTTCAAACACATCGTTGGAAGCGATGGCGAGCCCGGCTGTCCTTTCATGCCTGAGTCGTGGCTTCTGAGGCTGGGCATAATCTTCCGCGCTGTGGTTCCCCTCTTTATCTACACTCAGCCTCTGACTCAGGTCCTAGCTACTTTTATTGGGGAAAAATAAATAAACTATCTAATTTGTGCTTTCTGCTGAAAATCAGGTTTCCGAGCAGGAAATGGATGCAGTGATCGCACGCAGTACTTATCAGGAGAGCAAGGAGGCCAGCTCCTCTCCTGGCTCAGGTACTATAATTGCACATCTGCATTCAATGTTCAGTAGAGCTTCTCAGGAAGCTCCCCCAGGGGGCCCTGCCTCATGCCCGGGTTACTGGATTCTTTGTCATCGTCGGGTATGGCAGAAGTCATTGTCAGTGAGATCCCATGCTTTCTCCTAGCTGCTATTTTTTATTTCTGCTGTTACTTAATGTGCTTTATTAAAGTTCTAATCATGCATGCTTCTTACACTATGAGATAATTTGCAAAACTGAGTTAACAGCATTTCTTGTGTTTATGTGCAATTCATCTGAAATTGCCTAGGTAAAAAGTAATACCAAAATACCAGTTGTTTGGTAGACCCAGAGTGTTCTCCATTCCAAAACCTTGGGTTTCTTTATGTGAACTAAAGGTTCTACACAGCAAGGCAGCCTTCCTTCAATAATGAGATATTTTTTTAAGTTTCAACTTAAGAAGGGTAATAGTAGAAGCTCCCCAAATCATGATTTCCCCCTTCTTAAGTGGGAAAGTTCAGGCAGAGAAGGATTGAGATAGTAAGAATTTCCTGTGAATTTCAAATGGGAAACATTGCATCAAGTTTTAAAAGTAATGTTTCTGGTAGAGTGGAAATCCAAAGGGACTCTGCAAACATGTCTCAACTCAAGATATTACTGATGTCAAGATTGATGTCAGGAGAAGAAGGAACTGAGATATGAGTTACTGGTTGTCAGAGGAAAAGGAAGGCATAGGATTTTTTGGCAGCCTTGTAATACCCTGATTATTTGCATCTGTAATTAATATATTTAGAGTGGGCACAGCCATAATGGGCTCTTTATTCGGCCAGCTCCTTCTCCTGACCCGCCTGTGAGCTGTCCCCTCGTAACCTCGGCATACCCCCGCGATCATTCATGAAAGATTTTATTAAGCTGCGAACCTCATGCACAAGATCTTTTTGCTCATGGCACATAATTTAAAGTTTCAATGCCAAATCTTTGCATCCTTCTACTAAAAACCAAAATAGGTCTTCAACCCTCCCCCGAATTCCATCATGAGTTTCTTGTGTGGTGTTTCTTTGTTCATTGATCCTTCAGTCCATTCAGCAGATATCACTGAATACTTCCTAGATCCAGGTGCCATACTGAGCACTGGGGGCTCAGATCAGTGAAGGTCTCAGCCTTGTAGATATATAGTTGAGGAAGGGAGATGAGGGCCATCCACTTACAATTGTACTGTGTGTATGGAAATTAGCGTATGGTAATATAAAATATTTTACGATTCAGAAGAAGTTACTGCCAACTGGGATCATCATGGAGGTGGTAGCATCCAAGTAAGGACTTGAAGCAGAACTTGGGAGGTGGGATGGAGTAGGGATCGGGCACCCAGGTCGCGTGCATGCCTGTCCGTACCTATGCGCCTGGTTCATCAGTGTCAGCCAAGCGAAGGGGGGTTAATATGTTTGGCTCCTTCTTTTGTGGTTGAGAATGTGGACCTATTTGTAAGGATGTGAGCTTCGCTGTTTTGACATTCTGGTGAATTTTCTCTCCAACAGGTACCCCCTTGAAGAGTCCCTCTTTTGCAAAAAAGGTGAGTCAGGGCACGCTGCTGCCTCACTGTGTTGGGTCATGAACCAGTTCCTGGAGCCCATAAGTCAACCCCGAAGGCCCAGCCTATACCTTTGTCCAGGAGTCATTTTGGCCACTTCACAGATGCCAGCAACAATGCTGATTTGAGAACAGATATAAAAATGTGTGTTTCTTTTATTAACTACTCATCTAAGAAAAGAATAGAGCAACAAAATAAAAGAACTGAGCTGCAGTTTAAAAAACGGTTTTCAAACTGCTCCACAATAAAGGGGTCCCTGGTTGGTTTTCAGGGGACCTATGACTTTAAGGAGACTGGAATCTTTCCCAGCTGGCGGTTCCTCAATCCCAGTGGATCAGAGCACAGGACTCAGACTCCCCTCTTTTCTGTTCCATCACTAGGCCAAACCAGTGGCTTGGAGTGTCGTCCCATTTTCCTATCTCTTCCCCCGGTGTTTTTCCTGGGACGGTTGGTATATTGCTGCTGTGGCTTTTCTGGTCATCGCTAACATTTGGCCAAAAAAAATCTCTTAAAAAAGCATTGTCTGGCAGCAACCATTGCCTTTTTCATTAGTAGTTTAATTTAGCCATCCTAGAGTCAATGGAAGTGGGCGTCCACTCTCACCACTGTTGCAAACAGCCATGGATGAGAACAGAGTGTTCTTGGAAAGCTGGGAATTCCTGTTTCCGATAACCAGTTTCTAGTGTGCCTCCCTCCTCATCCGCTCCGTCTCCTCCACCAGGACTCCCTGACTTCTGAATCCGAAGCCTCCCCGTACTTTGCCCACGGTGTCCCAGGCTCCCTGTCAGACTTCGTGGTGGCTGCTTCTGAGGACGAGGACCCCCCAGGCAGCGGCGGCAGCACCTCCGAGGATGGCGGCCCCCCAGCCAGCACCTCCAGTAAACAATGCTGTTCTCTGACTCGGGCCCCGTTGGTTTACATACAGGACGGAATCATGCGAACGGGGCCCTGGAACACATGGCTTTGGTCGCATAGAAGCCATTTCCTACCCTGACTAAATTCTGAGGTTATTTTTGGAAAATGCAGCCCCCCAACCCTGCTGACTGGCTGGGGTGAAGGGTCCAGGCGCACGTTCTGTACCCAGAGTGCCGGAGGCGGCTAACCTGGTCAGTGTTTAGATCCTGTTTACCTAGCATCATCCTGAAATTCATGGCGTGAAATCAGCATGGCCACCTCATAGCCCTCTGTTGTAGGGATTCGTAGCCAAATTCCAGGTCCCTTCTGTCACCAGGCCTGAACTGAATTCTTATAAGAAGGCATTTGAGTGAAAGATTATGAAAGAACTTGTAAGAGATCGATGTTATCAGTTGTTTGTTTTTAAATCTCCTTGATCACACTCTCACTGTACTATGAGAACATGATCTGATGCGAATCATACTGATTCCTCGGGCTTCTGCTGGTGTGGTTTGCTTTTTTTTTTTTTTTTTCCTGCTTCTAATGTCTGCACCAGAACATCCCTGTCTTAGGACAGGCAGACTTGACCACTCTGGCTCTCATTTGGAACAGCTGACAAGCTTCCTCCTATCTCTGATAGAAGCATTTCTATCACATGGTGGAAACACATGTAATTTTCCGTACATTTAGCAAGCTCTGGAGAGTTTGCTGAGCAGCACGGGCTTTCCCTTCTCTGTGCTTGGAACTTACGTAGATAATAATCTCAGGCTTCCCTGTACCATGTTCTAGCAGCTTCTGTGTGCAGTCCCCCACCCATCTCTGCAAATGAAGGAAGGGCCTCGTGTAATCAGAAGGTGCAGGGGTGTGGGGCTGGTTGGTCTCCGGGCATGGTCCCAAAGAGGACTTCCCAGCAACAGCATCTTTCTAGTTTGAACCCCAGCAGTGTGTTAGGCATCTTGGGTGTTGAAATAAACATTTCTGTCTCTAGGCAGCATATAATCCAGAGGTTGAGATTAAAAGTTAAATTAAATTAAGCAAATAAAACGGGAGGCCAGTAGGAAAAGGAGAGAGAGAAGCCGGCTGTCCACTGTGTGCAAATCCTTGGAAGCCATATCCTTGAATCTGGGTGGTCATCGGCCAGAGACTGAATGGCTGGCAGTTTTGAGGGTAGGAATGCTCCTGTCTAATGAGGGGGGTAAATTATAAAGTGAGGCCAGACGGGAAACCCTATTTCATTTGGCTGTTTCTTTCCTCATCCCCACCAGCTCACAAGGAGCCAGGAAAACCCAGGGCCAACAGCCTCGTGACACTTGGAACCCAGCGGTCCTCCGGGCTCTTCCACAAGCAGGTGACGGTTGCCAGACAAGCCAGTCTCCCTGGGAGCCCACAGCCCCCCCGGAACCCGCTGCTCCGCCAGAGGAGGGTGGGCTGCTACGACACGGATGATGCTAGCGATGAGGAAGAGTTCGATGGCAAAGGGGACTGCATTTCCCTCCTGGGGACCCTCCCCGGTCCCAGCAGGCCTCCAGCGGAGGACGACTCTAGGCACGTTCTCATGACCTCTTCCAAGGTCGTGGGTATCAACAGCCGAGGCACACAGCCCCAGAAAACCGTGGTCAGCAAGGCCTCCTCAGTGCCTCTCCTTGGCAGCTCGCTGGACTTAGAGGAGAGTGTCCCAGAGGGCCCGGGGGACACTCCTTCCCGGGCAGCCCACCTCCTGGCCTCTGCAGAAGGCCCCAGGGGTCGCCCCGGCTGCTCAGGGAGGAAGGAGCTCTCAGGATCCAAGAGTTCCCCCAGATTGGAATACAGAGCCGACACAGGCACCCAGGGTCTGGGGAACACAGATCCCCCCAGGTCCGCCCAGCCGAAGAATGACAACAGCCTGGGGTCCAGGCACAAACCAGTGGCCCGAGTCAGCCCACACCACAGGAGGCCCGAGGCTGATGCCAGGCCCAGCCACTCAGAGACGGTACGCCTGACTGCCGGAGCCGCCAAAGAGACCAGGACTGGTTTTCATCTGGCGGGAGCTACGGAGAAGGTAACTGATCTCTTCATAACTTGGGACCTGAGTGCTGTTGGCGTGTGTGAGAAAGCAGAGCGTAATCTGCCTGGAAGCGGGGCAGCGGTTGGTGGCTTCTCTTTCAGCGGTCATTCATCGCCGTGCACGGGCTGCTCGGGAGCCTGCCCGTCAGCAGGCGGGGGGCGGGGGGCTATCCAGGGATCGGGTCATCGGTCCGCCTGCCGGAGGGTGAGCGCACTCTCTGGCCTGGACACGGGGCCAGGGTGGATGAGGGAAGGGCAGCGGGAGACTGCGCCGCTGACAGCTGGGGGACCACGGGGGCAGGTTATGGACCGGGATCGTCTCTCAGAGCCGGGCTGACCATCAGACATAGCTTAGCAGTGATTCCCTCCAGCTGATGAGGTTCCAAGCAACCCTTATCTCTTCCAGACTTTCTGTGGTGATTATGTGGAATCAGAGCCACTCACACCCTCGTTGTGAGACTCACATGAAATAGTGGGCATGCTAGAAACTTAGCACACACTGGGGCGCCTGGCTAGCTCAGGCAGGGAGCGAGTGACTCTCGATCTCGGGGTTGTAAGTGCGAGCCCCATATTGGGTGTAGAGAGTACTTAAAAATAAAATCTTAAAGGAAAAAAAAATAACACACCACTTTAGATGCAAGTCGATACTATTTATGTTACAACTTGGTTTCACATATGCTAGAACACGGAATTGTCAAATTGCTCATTTTTAATCTGTATACCTCCACGTCAGCAAGGAGAGTGTAAGAGAAACTAATGTTGTTTACGATCTCAACATAAATAGTTTCTCTCTGAGGTGATTGTAAGGCCATATTTATAAAGATGCCTGTTCAAGTGTTTTATACAAACATACGTGTAAACAGACCCAGAAAATATAAAGTCATAAAAACTATATTAGGCAGAAGGGATTTTTGTTAACTGTATAAAGTAGAAACCTGCATCTTTCTTCATCCTTCTAAAAAAATGTTTTTGCTTCCAACTAGCATATGTTCTATATTTTTTTAAGATTTTGTTTATTTGGGAGAGAGGGAGAGCACAAGCAGGGGGAGGGGCAGAGGGAGAAGCAGACTCCCCGCTGAGCAGGGAGCCCAACACTGGGGCTCAATCCCAGGACGCTGGGACCATGACCTGAGCTGAAGACAGAGGTTAACCAACTGAGCCACCCAGGCCCCTGTAGCCTCTGTGGGGTTTGGTTTTTTTGTGTGTGTGGATTTTTTCGTTTGTTTGTTTAATATTTTTTTAAGACTTTATTTATTTATTTGACAGAGAGAGAGATCACAAGCAGGCAGAGAGGCAGGCAGAGAGAGAGGAGGAAGCAGGCTCCCTGCTGAGCAGAGAGCCCGATTTGGGGCTTGATCCCAGGACCCTGAGATCATGACCTTAGCCGAAGGCAGAGGCTTAACCCACTGAGCCACCCAGGTGCCCCGTAGCCTATGTGTTTTAAAATGCAATGTTCAGCTAATAGGTTAACCCCTTCTTTCAAAAAGTATCCTCAGCCAGGATTGAATAACTATATAAACCAGGGGTTTTATTCATAATAATTTATATCTATATAGACCTTTTGTCATTGTGAATGAGTATTCCCAATAAGAATTTTTTTTAATTTTTTTAAAGATTTTATTATTTATTTGACAGAGAGAGAGATCACAAGTAGGCAGAGAGGCAGGCAGAGAGAGAGGGGGAAGCAGGCTCCCCACTGAGCAGAGAGCCTGATGCGGGACTTGATCCCAGGACCCTGAGATCATGACCCGAGCCGAAAGCAGAGGCTTAACCCACTGAGCCACCCAGGTGCCCCCCAATAAGAATTTTGAGGTGCATTTAAAACTTTTGCACAAAAGTTTAACTCTTCTCAAAAAATTTAGTTCAAAAATGTCATTTCATTTATACATGAGAAAAAAATAAAATGCATTGCCATTAAGTATTTATGCTCAAATATTGGAATCTTAAAGAGAAAAAACCTTTTAGTGGGTTGTCCTCTACTGTTTTTACTTAATACTTTTAAATTGAGATGAATGTTACAGAACATAAAATTAAACATTTTAAAATACAGTTCAGCTCTCTCCTCTGCTGCCACCTTTGGGCCACTTTCTGACTCCTAACTCAGAGGGTGAAATTTCATAGAAATCTGATTTAACGTCCTTGTGAGTTTTCTTTTTTTTACAGTAGGTTTTAGATAGAAGAAAGGAAGATAAAGTAATTGACACTTGGCTAAAGTGAAATTTTGAAATATTAAATGTGAATTTCATTTATCCAGATAAGTCCTAACCCTAAGTGCGAAACTGAGGAGCTGATCTTACAGTCTTGGATATCACTACAAGAGCGTAAAGACAATAATACCTTACATCTAGAAAGCCTTTCATGGGCTGCATGTGGTTTCTATAATGGCTCATTTAATCATCTTTTATTTAAAACTCTATGAGGGGTGCCTGGGTGGCTCAGTTGGTTAAGTGTCCGACTCCTGATTTTGGCTCTCAGGTCATGATCTCAGGGTCATGGGATCAAACCCCAGGTCAGGCTCCGTGCTACACATGGAGCCTGCTTAAGATTCTCTAGCTCCCTCCGCCCCTCCTCCACTGCACATGTGCTCTTTTTTTCCTCAAAAAAAAAAAAAGTTAAAAAAATGAAATAAAACTATGAGTTAGACAGGGCAAGTCTTATCCCCATTTACATCCCCAGTTTTTCAACTGTGGTAAAATACACATAACAAAAGTGTACAGTTCAACGGTAGGTGTTCATAATGTGCAACCATCACCGCTAACTCCAGAAAACTCTGTGCCCATCATACAATAACTCTCCATTCCCCTCCCACCAGCACCCAGAAACCATCAATCTCCGTCTCTCTGATGTCGGCGACTCTCAGTACCTCATCTAAATGGAATCAGACAGTATTTGTCTTTCTGTGACTGGCTTATTTCACTTCCCATAATGTTCTCCAGGCTCATCCCGATTGTAGCATGTGTCAGAACTTCCTTCCTTTTGAAGGCTGAGTGATAGTCCATCGTATGTCTGTTCCACATTTTGCTTATCCATTCACCTGTCAATGGACACTGGGACTGCTTCCACATTTTAGCTATTGCAAACAGTGCTGCCTTCAACACAGGAGTACACATATCTTTTAGAGAAACTGCTTTAGATTCTTCTGGGTATATACCCAGAAATGTGATATCTGGATCGTATGGTATTTCTGTTTTTATTCTGAGGAACGTCCATACTGTTTTCTATAGTGGCTGCACCATTCACATTCCTGCCAGCAATGCGCATGGTTCCCATTCCTCTCCATCCTCGCCAACACCTGTTCTTTCTGTTTTGGGTCATAGGCGCCCTTGCGGGTGTGACGTGACATCTCCATGTGATTCTGATTTGCATTTCCCTGATCACCCTCATTTCAAAGTTGAGAAAACCAAGGCTTAGGAAGAGTGACAAGACCGTGCAGTTTCTAGCGGCCTTATACCCAGAACCTGGATCTTGTGGCTCCTAGTCGAGGGCTTTCTGAAATTTCCTAAAGCAGTGCTTTTCCATGTATGATGTCCTAGGGCGCAGAAAATCTGAAAGCTGTCAACAGTGACTTGTGGTTGTCATTGTGCCAGGAATCTCTGGGGAAGCTGACCGTCGGCGATGGGCGTATCCCTGCCAGCTGGGGGCTTGCCGGCGCCCCGCCCCACCCAGACGCTGGCTGCTGCCCAGAGAACCTGCTTGAAGCTGCACCAGAGCAGGATCAACAACCCGGGACAGGTAAGATTATTTCATTGCTTGTTAAGCTTCAAGATGGGAGGGCAGAGGTTACCCTAATAAAAATGTTACAGGTGAAGAACTTTGAGGGGAAAAAAAAAACCTCCACAAATTAGTGATATTTACAAGCTACCTGCGTTTAACTTTACTAGATCATCGTGCCGAAACTCATAGTTTTAATTCCACATCAGAGTGCATCCGCTTGACACTCCTTACCTATTTTGTGATGGGTACCTTAATGAATGAGACCTGAGATGACACAGAGGAGTCCCTGCTCTCCAGAATTTCAATACTCGGTTCACGTGAAATCAAATACACCAAGAAATATTTTTTACCTCCTGCATCCGCAGAATATAATGTTTGAGCAGCATGCTGAGGTCAGCAAGACTCTCTTGGCCAGCATGACCGTTGCTGGCCCCGGCCAGCCAGCCTGAGCACTAATGCATCCGTCCCAGCACCTCTATGACCCGCTCTAGCTAGGAAACTGCACCCATGTCTCCCATGTCCTTCAGCACCTGCAACATCGTTTGCAAAGGCTGCTGGGCCCTTCTCCGCACCGTGTGCCATAAGTGAGTCGATATCCTTCCCATTATGAGATTTGGGGGGGAGGGTGACATCAAGAACTGCCCCTGTGTCATTTAATCTCCCTCAAAAATGCTTTTTAGTTACACACTTTGCAATAAAGTCAAATTGTTAACAAAAAATTTAGGGTTTGTTCAGCAAGTGAATCTGAAGCTAAAGAATAACCTTCAAATCCCCTCCTTTTGCCTCGTGACTGTTCCCCATAGTTGGCACCAGCAGACGCAGGAAAGTCATCCTGAAGGGAATTCAAAGGGTTGAGCAGAGGACAGGAGCCCACAGAGTCAGATCTTGGCATGGCCCTCGCCTTCATGGGGGCCCGGGGAAGTTAATACAGTCTCCACAGGTGTCTTGATGGGCCGACCCTGTCGTGACCAGGTCCTGTCTCCACAGAGGTCATGCAGTCTGGGTTTAGAGAATGGGGTGGGCCATGGGGCTAACTTCCCAGGGGAGCCCTGGCTGTACACTCTGCGATCCTGGATCCCTTGCTAAGCCACGCTGTGCCTCAGTTCCCTACTGTTCCAAAGAGGATGGTGACAGGCCCCACCTCATGGTGTTGGGAGGAAAATTAAGTGCATGAAAAACTCTTGCACAGTGCTAAAGCCTAATAATTAGTCCTTCATTGTTGACACAGGAACTTCAGGAGGGGAAAGGCATATGCAATTAAGATGATTTGCGTGGGAGATGAGGAGGGAGTGTAACATTTGGGTAGACGGTCTTCTCAAAGCGGGTGCTTTCATTGTGACTGTTTCACTGTCACCCCTGTTTCCTAGGAAAACAGCAAATCTACTGTTCTCCTTTATGCCCGTTTGCCCCGGTTATCAGAGGCCACATGCCAGAGGCAGACAGACTAGCCTGAGGGTGTGCAGGGCCTTCCAAGGAGGTACCTACGCGGCAGTGGCCGTCCAGGACCCACCTGATGGAATGACGGTCTCCCGCTGTCCCCGGCATCGACACCTTTCCCTGCAGCCCTCCCATCACATGCTCTCCCTTCCCTGCTTTCATTCATTTTCTTCTTCATCTTCCTCCTCATCACTGTGTGGCCATCTGTCCCCCCAGAACCGCCGTCAGGCCCCCACCCCTTCTGTCCACGCCTCCCCGGTCACGTGGGCTTCCAGGTCTCCCGGTCCTCTGAACATACTCCAGACACGGCTCAGGCGCGGTGCCAGCTTGCCTCCTCCTGCAGCTCCCGTGTGTCTTCCCAAATTAGCCTCCTCTCCCCGCTCCTGCACTGAGCAGTAAGTCCCCAAAGGTCAGCACCTGACTGTGCAACACTTCACGGCTCACAACCCACACCGTGAGGCCAAACCCACGACGAGCGCTAAATCGGAGACCCCAGACCTCCGCAAAATGAACCACAAAGTGAAGGGATGAAACAGAACCACAGCCTGACTCCTGAGGCTTTCGCCATCAGAGCAGATGGTGTAGAGACCCAGGTGAAGGATTTCTGATGTCCCCATCCTTAAAAATAACCAAGAGAGAAAGGGGCAGAAACAAAGGCTTATTCTGGCAGCCAGTCTGAGGCATTTCAGAGCATCCAGAGCAGGGTGGAATTTGTTAGATGTGAGTGCTCTGTAATTTTAGAGGCAAAACCAGAACGACAGAAAGGTGACATTTAGGTTGTGGAAGGTCTTTCTGGAAAAAAAAATTGAGATTTTCAAGTTTTCCTTTTTTTTAAAAATAGTTTTTCTATTTTCTCACATTTTCCCCTGTCTCTCCCCTATCACCCCAACTTTTGTTTATATTCTCAACCCAGGACTGGATGGGCCCCCCGACCTTGTCGCTACCCCAGGGCAGAAGGGGGCAGCTGACCCTGACCCCAGTGAGACCTCCATGGACACAGGGCGAGCCAAGCAGCCCGAGGACCCAAGAGAGCCAGCAGCACCCAAAGTTCCTGAGTCTGAGGACAGATGTCAAGTCGGACTCGCCCCGGAGCGCAGCTCATCCCCCAGGAAGACGGCCCCAGAAGCCAGCTCGCCCAGGAAGGCAGCTGCCCGCGGGGAAGGACCTGAGGCAGAAGGAGCGTCTTCAGCTGGTACCGTCCTGTCTCGAGACCTCACGTCCCAGGAGGAGAGACAGAGAGCTCCCGGTAACCACAGCAAGGCTCTGCAAACAACGGGAGTCCTCGTACCTGAAAACTCCCGGGGCTCTGCTCTGCTCAAGGGAACGGACTCCGTGTCTGAGAGGGCCCCGCGGGCCAGCCCCACCCTGCCGTCGCCTGCTGACAAGGCTGACAGGGTGTGTGGCAGTGCCTCGGGCCACTGCTGCCCCAGGGAAGGTGGGGGCAGCCCCGTGACCGACATCGACAAACTCATCAAGGAGCTGGATGTGTCAGAACCAAGACTTCGGTCTCCTCAGAAAGGAGGCCAGCTGAGTCAAGAGGGACATTCTCAGGGCCAGCCTCCAGCAGGAGCTGGAAGCGGAGGTTCCCACCCTGCTGAGCCAGTCATGGGGAACCAGACCGCCACCCCGAGGAGGGCCTGGGCAGCTGCTGGCCAGCCCCCTCACCCACAGTGGGCCTCCCAGCCTTCGGTTTTGGATTCCATTAATCCTGACAAACATTTTACTGTGAACAAAAGCTTTCTGAGCAACTACTCTAGAAATTTCAGCAATTTTCACGAAGACAGCATGTCCCTGTCGGGCCTGGGTGACAGTACAGAGCCATCTCTCTCATCCATGTATGGTGATGCAGAGGACTCGTCTTCTGACCCAGAATCATTCACGGAAGCCCCAAGAGCTTCCACGGGGAACAACTGGTCACCTCCTCGTTCTCATGGGTCTTCTCACAAGGAAGACACTACGGAGTCTGAGGAGGAGCAAATTGAGATTTGTTCTACAAATGGTTCCCCCAATCCACCCTCAACTGCTGCTCATGCCCCTGCCCAGGCTGCACCCTGCCCTGTGTTGGCCAAAGTTCTGCCATTAAAGCACAGTGCTCTGAGTCAAGTGGTGGGAAATCCATGCGAGAGAGCGTCCTTTGTGCCAAGCACCTCATGCCCTTCAATTCCAAACTCTTCCCAGCCATTTTCTCTCTTGGATATAAGCTCTCAGGAGCATGAACTTCATGCAGACAGAAGGATATTACAGAACCCCAGGCCCTTGCGTGAAGAAGAACCTCTGGAAGCCACTGGCGCTGGCTCAGCTGTGGAGAATGGCCAGCCTCCTAAAGCTTCCAGGCATTTGCACAACCTTCCAGTCACTCTCAGTAATCTGAACGTGGTAAATGGTTTAGAACATGACCTTCTGGGTGACAAAACCCCAAATAAAAAACAAGAGACAAATGTCAGTGCAACTGAAAATCGGTCCCCCTTCCGTGTGGGTGGCCCTAAGGATGGAGAATCCGTTTTGACGAATCTGCACATCTGTGAAAGTCAAGACGTGGATGATGCGCTCCAGAAACCAAAGGTGATCTCCAGGAGGCCCATCATGGCCTGGTTTAAAGAAATAAACAAAAATAGCCACGGCACGCATGCGCAGAGCAAAACGGAAAAGGAGCAGCCCGTGGTGCCCGCCAGAAGCCCTGACTCCAAAAGTCAGGGGTCGAGTTCCGGCCACAGAAAGGGGGTTGCTGGGCTTCAGAGCCCCCCGCAGCCGAAAGTGAGCCTGGACAATAAAGACCCACCTAAAAAAGGTTCAGTGGAAACACTTTTAAATAACGGTCAGAAACCCAAGTCCGGTCCTAAGCTGAAGAGACTGAGCATCAAAAGCAAAAGCAAAGTCACCTCAGAGGCCCCTGCTGCTCCTGTGGCCAAGGCTGGTGGGACGGACCCCAGGAAACCCCTCATCTCACCCCAGAGCGCCCACAGAGCGCCGCCTAAGGGAGCGGCCGCCCGTCCCCACACGGCCGAGCCCGAGGAGCCCCCCCGGCTCCCCCAGTGCGTGCTGGAGAGCAGGTCGCCGAAGCCCCCCGCGTCCGAAGCGAGCACCCCAGCCTTGGTTTCACCCCACTCCTCCCCCAAGACTCTTCCTGAGCAAGGTGCGTGCCGCGGGTCGCGCGCGGCCTTCCCCCCAGAGCCGTGCGGTGGCCCCGAGAGCAGGGCGCCCCCTGCCGCCTCCGGGAGCAGCGCGGCCGCGCGCGGCCACACGGACCCCGCGCCGCAGGCGGCCCAGCCCGGGGTGACTGGCGACAGAGGAAGCAAAGTAGTCGCTGGCGATCCCTTAGAAAGAAGCAACCAACTGAAAATCGTTGAGATTTCTTGTGAGAGAATTGCAAAGAATGCGTGCGGCGACCAGCCAGCTGAGGGTGACAGGCTAGGAGGGTTCTGGGCCCAGAGCAACTGTCAGGAGAGGAGCGAAATCAGACCCTGTCCCCCGGCCCTGGAGCCGTCCCCAAGTCAGCCATCGTCGCTGCCACCTCGCGCCTCCCCGCTGGAGCAGGAAGGCCAGCGGTCTTTCAGGGTGGCGAGACGGGCCTCTTCGCCCTCCTGCCCGCAGCTGCCTGCTCCGAAGGCAGAGGCCTCGCAGGGGAAGGCGAGCCAGGCGCCCGGCGCCCCGGGGATGCCCCGGAGCGACGCCCCGGGGGGCCCGGCACCAGACGGCCATCCGTACTTCGCGCCGAGGCCGGCGACCAGGACCTACTCCATGCCCGCCCAGTTTGCAAGCCATTTCGGCCCGGAGGGGCATGCCCTGGCCAGCCCAGGCCGCTCTCATCGCGACAGCCGGGTCCCCGCAACGAGTGGGGGCCTCCCTGCGGCCAAGGCAGCCAGAGGCGGCGCCCTTGGCCTGGCTAATGGGCAGGGCGTATATAGCGTGAAGCCCCTTCTGGAGACATCGAGGAACCTTCCGACCACAGACGGAGGGGATGTCCTTGCTGTGCAAGAAAGGAGCTGTCTAGTCACAGACAAAATCAAAGTCACCAGAAGACATTACTACCCTGAGCAGAACTACGAATCTACCTCATTTTTCTCTGTGAAGCAGAGGATCAAGTCTTTTGAGAACCTGGCCAATTCGGACCGGCTGGTGGCCAAGTCTGGGGCGTCCCCTTTTTTGTCCGTAAGCTCCAAGCCTCCCATCGGGAGACGGTCGTCTGGCAGCATTGTTTCCGGGGGCCTCAGCCACCCTGTCGACCTGACAGCGAGGTCACTGAGACGCAGCCTGAGTTCCTGCAGCGAAAGCCAAAGTGAAGCCAGCACCCTCGGCCCCCAGATGAGCAAGTCCCCGTCCAGCACGACGCTGACGGCCTCCGGGCAGAGCCCAGCTGAGGCCGGGAGCAAGGGCCCCGACCCGGGCCCCAAGAAATCCCTGGGTCCTTCGGGAATTCCCACCCCCACTGCGGCGCCGGCCTCCCCCGGCAAGAGGAACAAGTCGGCGGTGCGCCACGCCCAGCCCTCGGCCCTGTCCCGCTCCAAGCTCCAGGAGCTGCGGGCCTTGAGCATGCCTGACCTGGACAAGCTCTGCAGTGAGGACTTCTCGGCGGGGCCCCCCGCCGTGCTCTTCAAAACCGAGCTGGAAATCGTCCCCAGGAGGTCGCTTGGCTCTCCGGCTGGAGGCCTCAATGGGTCCACTGCCCTTTCATGCCCCATGAAGCGGGGGGACGGGGCCTGTCCAGGAGGAAGCAGCCCTAAAGCCAGTGAGCCTGGGGCACCCAGTGCAGCCCATCATGTGGGTGAAAGCACCCGGGCTCTGCCTTCTGGAAAAGGCTGGTCAGTCAAGTAAGTGTCTGCCTCTGCCCTTTTATTCAAATACTTTTTTAAAAAATTAGGAGCTAGCTTTAGATTTATAGAAAAGTTGCAGAGACAGTGCAGAGAGCTCCCGTGAAGCACCCCTCACCCAGCTCCTCCCGATGTGAACATCTTAGGTAATCCCGGTTCAGTTGGCAAAAGAAATTAACACTGGAAGAACACAATGAACTAAACTACAAACTTCATTTAGATTCCACCGAACAAATTTCACTAACATCCCTTTTCTCTTCCAGGAGACCACATTACGCTTAGCCCCCTTTGTTTTTAATGTCATTATGAGAAACACACAGTGCCTGCAGAGAAAGTGTTTGCCAGAATGCAGCTCTGGAGAGAAGCCTGGAAGGGACTTGGTACTTAAGCAAGAGCACCTACCGTGTACCTCGGGGTTGAACCTGGGCCTTTGAAGGTGACCAGAGTTCAGAAAATTTCTAACGTATTTAAAGGAATATTTTTTAATATGTCAGAAATTTTCTTTGAAGCTCCAGGATTGGTTCCCTAACATCCTGGAGGGATCCCAGAAGCCATAGCTGCTGTTGGCAGCAAATGAAGTTCCTATTCGAGCTCCCAGGATTCTCCGTAGTTTGAATGGAGAGTTGTCAGGACCGAAAGAGAGCATGACACTCAGAAAGTGCCTGCGATTTGGTAGAAAGGGGATTGTTTGAAATACATCCTTATGAAATGGAAAAATTGCTTTTTTCTTTAATGTTCTTCAAATATATTTATATTCTTTAGTTTGGATCAGCTTCTCATCTCAGCGGGGGACCAGCAAAGATTGCAGTCTGTTTTATCATCTGTGGGGTCCACATCGACTGTCCTAACTCTCATTCAGGAAGCGAAAGCACAATCAGAGGTGAGTGAGACCGGACAAGCCAGGGAGAGGGAGCGGCCGCCGCACGCGTGCCCAGGTGTGGGCCCCAAGCCCAGAGAGCCCCAGAGAGCCCTGCCCCGGGTCATGCAGGGTCCGACTTCTCTCTCACTTTGCAGCTTGCTCCTTGGGCGAGGCCTTGTCTTGAATTCCAGGTGCAGCTGCTGTTTTAATTCCCCAGCAGTGACTAGCTGCCATCCTCCTCACCCCCCACATCTGGAGTGTGTCCACAGAGGGTCCTTAGAACGGAACTAGGGTCTTGGAGATGTGAGGGAATGACCACAAGCACCTCGCGGCACGTAGGCGGACGTTAACTACTTGTCGAGGGAGCCACCTGCTGGGGACGTGGGTTAGCGCGTCTGTGTAGCCCTACCCGGGGCCCCCAGCCTAGGAGCTTCTGAAGCCTGGGGTTCAAGACAGTGTGGCTTCCAGGTCTTTACAAATGAAGTTCTTCACCAAATTGGAGGGGACAGTAAGCCACAACAAAAGCAGCCATGGGTTCATATGTAGAATATGTCTCTGAAGAACAACATTAATTTCTCAGGACTACCCATAGAGATTTGAACCCTAATAAATCTGTTTAGAGAAGAAAAGCAAATATGAACAAATTTTCTCAACTGGTAATATACCGGGGTCACTGATAAGTCCAAGAACACTGTTCCAGACATTCTCGTATTACCCAGGGGGGCTGTGACACTGGCATCTACTGAGGCGTGAACCAGGATGGAGAGGAGACTAGTTGCCCTTCGCCTATACGCCCTCTGCTCCTCAGCCCACGGGTTTGGGTCTGAGCAGCGAACTTCGAGACATCCCGCTTGTGTCTGTCATCTTTCTTCCTTCAACTTCTGACAATAAGTAAGGGTCTCCCGCATGCAAGTCTTGTTCTGCCATTTCCAGTCCAGGTGGCACGGTGGGGTCACAGTTTGCCGGGTCCCTTTTCCTCCAGATGTTTTACAGCGTTAGAGAAAATGAAGGAGAAAATCAAAAAGTCTCAACCAGCTCACAAACAGGATGCCGTTTTCAGGGACCACAAACCAAAGGGGAGACTCTTTATGTGGACAGGATGCCAAGTGCCACGGGGCGGGGGGGCATCCTCTGGGTCCTCCCACCCCCCTCGCCCTGGTTCCACACTCCCCACCAGACGATACTGTGGTTTGGTGTGGAAGGGCCATTCCTACTTGGGTGAGAAAGCAGCTTTCCCCCCTTATAACCTTGCAGTCTTCAGTTGCTTCCACAGAGCAGTGTGAGCGGAGGTGTGCTCGCGCTACCATCTTCAGAAGTTTCCTGCTGGTTTTTGTAGTGAGTGTGGTTTGTGGGGGCGCTGAAAATGGAACTGCACACAGCGATTCCCCGTGGCTTCCTGCTGGGGGCGCTGCAAGAGATCAGAGGCAGAAAACAAGCCGGGGTCCTCTGACCTCAACACACCCAAACTTGGGGAGCTCTTGGTGGTACATGGAGCTTCCCTGATCCTGTGCAAAGCTAGTTAGAGGCAAGATCTGGCCTGACAGTCAGCTTCTAGAATACTTGTATCTTTAAACAGAACTGGGAAATCAATTTGAGTAAATTAAAATTTTGGTGTTACGTCCTAGAATGCAAGAGAATCCCATTTTCAAATATTGTCTTTGCTCCCATAAGGGTATTTAAGTATCTGAGAAGTACTATTTTAGTACCAAACATTACCTTCCAGAAGCTACACAAAGGTCATTTACCAGACCACATGCTCCCATTTTCACGGAGAAAGCCTGGTCCTCATTCCCTCCACTGAACAGTGTCTGAGTGCAGAATGGTTGGACTTGGCCTTAAGTCTGCCCAATATTCTAGTGTCAACATACGGGGATTTAGGTTGAATGAACTTTAGGGAGGTGTAAAATGCTTGGGGTTGCTCTTCAGGACACACTAACAGGACTAAACTTTTTCTTTTAAATATTAGGTTCCCTCCCCAGCACACTACGGAGCTGGTTCTCTCTGTTCAGTATTTTCACTTTTCTCTCATCAAAGCAACCCTGAAGGGTTATTCTTATTAGATTCTTTTTCTCTTTCTGGGCTGGGCACACCTTGAATGGACAGATTGTTTATCACTTCGTGGGGAACCTAGCAAAGCAGATCTTTAAAACGTTGCTCCGTCATAGATAGTGTGTGAGTGAAGGAAGTCATGATTCAGAATAATTAGCCCAACTCAGTTATTTAAAGTATTTTATTTCAAAATATCTTTTGTTTGATGCTTGAAACACAGGACAGTCTTTTGTTACTGAACCCTAGAACACTACTAGGAATGTTCTAGTCTCAATAAGAGTTGACAATTAGTTTTAAAGTACTTTATATTTTTTAACATACTTTGTGTTTTATGACAGTTCATTAATTGCACCTGAAATCCAGTGAACTGGACGCGGCGGGACGTGGACATAATAAACCAGTGGCCTCAGTGTCTCTCACCCTGCCTCTTGGCGCTATTTCTCTGTTCTTGTTGGCACTGGCTCTGCTCAATTGTAGACTTAAACAGTTGTATGATGAAGAATCCCCTTCATGATCAGATGACGTGCTCTGCTCAGATTTGGGAAGGCATAATCTGGTGCCTGGAAGAGCTCCTAAATTGCCCCGTCCAGCCCCATCCTGGTTCATGTCCACCCTGCCCGCGGGTCTGCAGCTACAGGGTGTCCCTCAAAGCGCCATCCTGTCAGCACCACCCAGGAGGGGTGCTTAAGACGAAGCTGCTCTGATTCCAGTGTTGTGTGAAAGCTCCCAAATAACTACAGCTCTGCGCCCCTGCACCAGGACTCACATCAGAGCTTCCTAACCCCTGGCACGACAAATAGACAGTTGACTCTTGAACAACACAGGTCCACTTACGCCCGAGATTTTTACAGCATTATAAATGCATTCTCTTCCTTATGATTTTCTTTTAAGAATTTACATTTGCCAGAGAGATCAATCACAAGCAGGGGGAGCCACAGACAGAGGGAGAAGCAGGCTCTCTCCACTGAGCAGGGAGCCTGATGCAGGACTCAGTCCCAGGATCCCGGGATCATGACCTGAGCCGAAGGCAGACACTTAACTCACTGAGCCACCTGGGCGTCCCTTATGATTTTCTCAATCACCTTTTTCTCTAGCTTTACAGAGTCTATAATACAACACAGAAAGCATGTATTAACCGTTTCTGTTCTGAGTAAGGCTTCCAGTCAATGGCAGGCTTTTAGTGGTTAGGTTTTAGGGAGGACATTCTCTGCAGATCTGACAGAGCAGAGGTCGGGGAGCCGCCCCCCGGGTTATTCAAAGGTCAACTAGACATTTTTCTGTTTCTTTTTTCTAGAATAAAGAAGATGTTTGCTTTATAGTCTTGAATAAAAAAGAAGGCTCAGGTCTGGGATTCACTGTGGCAGGAGGGACAGATGTGGAGCCAAAATCAATTGTGGTAAGTGACCACGTCAAGATGCTCTCCGAGAGGTCACTCCTGATACAGCCTCAGAGGCGATCAGGACAAAATCCTGTCCATGAGTTCAAAGAACACTGGTGTTCTTCGTTTCCTCCTAACAGCAAAAATCGAAAATCTGGTCATTGGCAAATATACACACTTTCACCACAGAGTGACCTATTCGATGCCAATACGTATAACCACCGTTTTCTGGAGTTTCCTCCTATTCACCTGAACATTTAAGCACTAGAAAACACTAGAATTAACTGACCAAATCTGCATATGCTTCTGAAATTACTTCCTTCTCAAGAACCACTTCCAATTTTAGATCATTCAAAGGCCTCTGAGATCACCAGGGAGGCCACTCCTGTGAGACCAGACCAGGTCCTGTTCACTTTTGTGACTTTCTGCCCCACAGAGCGCCAGGCAGATTAGACGCTAGTGAGAAGCTGAGGGAAAAATGTACTCAGATGCTGGCACTGACATAATTCCATCCCTCACACCAAGTAGGTTTTCAGTGAACCACATTTGTAGGATTTTGCAAACTTGCCTCTAGAAAGAAAGTTCCTCTACTACAGGTTTGCATCTGCCCTTTTGCTTTTATTGAAGGTTCCAAAGGACTTGGCTTTTGTCTCTTCTCGCCCCAGGTGCACAGGGTGTGTTCTCAGGGGGCTGCTTCTCAGGAAGGGACTGTGAACCGAGGGGATTTCCTTCTGTCCGTCAATGGCGCCTCGTTGGCTGGCTTAGCCCACGGGGATGTCCTCAAGATTCTGCACCAAGCACAGCTGCACAGAGATGTCCTTGTGGTCATCAAGAAAGGGAACGATCAGCCCAGATCCCCCAGTAGGCACGAAGCCAATGGGAAGGCCTCGCTCTCCAGAAAGCCCAGCACCCTGGAACCCCATTTAGGTAAGACCCCAGCTCAACAACCAGCAGGGTGTGGGCAGCCGGCAGAGTAGATTCTGGCTGGACAAAAAGGAACCTAACTACTGTCCTCGGGGTCCACAAAATCAACTGGAGGGGCCCCTGGGTGGCTCAGTCAGTTAAGTGTCCGACTCTTGATTTCAACTCAGATCATGATCTCAGAGTTGTGAGATCGAGCACTGCATCAGGCTCCACACTGGGCTTGGAGCCTGCTTAAGATTCTTTCTCTTCCTCTGTTCCTCCTACCACCCACCCCCCACCAAATCATCTCTCTTCCTCTCAAAAAAAGAAGTAAGAAATCAAATGTAGTAAAGTCTAATGTTTGTGGATGCTTCTTGAAAAAGCCATGTTCCCAGTAAGTTAGAAACCACCACCCGCCCGCCCCCCCTCCCCGTAGTTAAAGCCATACTGTCGAAGACTTTAAACGACTGCTTGGCGGCATCTCTACGTGTATGAAGAAGGAAGCCCTTACACAGTTACATCCTCTTAGGACTTAAGTGGCCAGTAGGTAAAATACGAAACTCTTGTGATAATGGGAATCATGGAGAGTATGCAGAAATTCCAGAACTGCCATTTGGCCTTGCAGAACACCAGGGCTTGTATTCTTTCCAGTTTTAGAACATAAGGAAATGAGGGGACACAGATGTTTGAAAACAGACTCTAGCCTTAATCAACAGAGCTTATAAAAAGAGGTTCAGAAGTGGATTTCCTAAGTGCTGTCCATCCTGTCATCACAAGGCTCAGTGGGAAGGCATACAAGGTATTTACTCAGAACTAAGTACCGCTTCTATTTCTGAAGCACTAGGCTGATTGCAGCCTTCAAGAGAACTACTTCAGACCTCCGTGGTGTCCTCTCCCTTTGGAGTTCAGGAGCAATGTCTGTAGTCGAGAGCAAGGAGAGCCTATGGAAGCTCAGGTCAGGACACTGCCTTCTGGGGAGGCCTTTGGTCTCTTCTCAATATCTTTCCCTAAAAAGTCAAAGGAAGCTGAATTCCTCTCTTCAACGTGGCTTATGGTGGCCTGGGCTATCCATGATTGCTTTGTTGAAAACAGCACTTATTTCCACTGAACAGATGGGAAATTCTTCTTGTCCAGATGCCTCCACGGACCAGGAGTATTCTCACCCCTCTCCTCTGCTGTCTTGCTTTTGCCTTTCTAGAAGACTGAAACCCTTCCCAGTATTGGGAAACACCTTAAGTCATCAGACCCTGTCATGCTCACCTTTGCCCCAGCACAGTCTCAATTGCTTGGTGTGTTTTCAGTGGCTCCAAGAAACTTTTAATATCACAGGAAACCACTTGCCACTTAATCCCAGCAGCTTCCAGAGTTTTTAAGACTCAAGAACTTGGGATGTGGAAGGCTATCCTGTCATTTATAGTATTCCTGGGACACCTTCAGAACATCTGGCCTTGAACCAGATTCTACAGAGTTACCAAATTGTAAGCACTTTCAGGGCTTAAACTTTATTTTTTTGTATTCCTATTCCTTAAAATTCCCCTGCCCCAGGCTCTACCTGAACCCAAGCAACTACCCCTTCACACATCCAGAGAGCATCCCACTTGGGGACAGATGCAGTAGGCTGCACAGGGCAATCTACTGCCCAGCAAGTTCACCAGCTCAGTGAAATCAGAAACTCTGCAGGGTGCGGGTGAGGGCCAGGGCCCTGAGTCACTAGCTTTCTAAGGCTCCTAGGATTTCAGTAGAATCCGGCCGGAGTTAAGAGCCACTGTAACAGGCCTGTTCTGTTTAACAGCAAGTGATTCACCTACGGAAGAACCATGCTGCTCCTGTTCGCACATTTCCTTCAGACCCCGTGGAACGTGAAGTGACCTTCTCTTAAGCCACACTAATGGACTGACCTTTCTGTTCAAAGGCAGGGATGCTGGCTACCTTGGCCTCAGGCCCCAGGGGGCAGTCTAATCTGTGGTTCCTCCCCTGCCTCCCAGACAACTCAGCACACCTTTCCACTCACCTCTTCACCATCCTTCACTAGTAAAGCGTGTAAGGAAGAGGAGTAAGAGGCAAACTCACCATCTCTACTCAGATCTCCAGGAGGGACCCAGGCAGGCCTCTCCACACTAGCACCCAGAGTGAGCACACACTGGCTGCAGTGGAGGACCCACTGCCATGGAAACGTCCCCCCACACCCCGCACCCTGCTGTGGAGAGAGGAACTGGCAGCTGGCACGTGAGGCCGAAGTGGGAAGGAGTGGCGCTCCGGGGTCCACACAGTTTCCCATGAGGTCCAGCACTGGGGTGTTGCAGGTTATCAGTGCCAGACTGTGACGCTCAGCAGGAAATCAGATCTGATTCCCCAAGCGTGGCTTCACCGAGACCCACCACCAGTGTACGGGGCTTGCCAGGAGCAGTCTGCCTCTGAGGGCTTCCGCTTGGGCACCAGAGCTGCCTCCATGCTTACAGAAAGCGCTTAGGGGCGCTTGCGTGGCACAGTCAGTGGAGCATCCAGCTCTTGATTTTGTCTCAGGTCATGATCCCAGGGTCCTGGGATCAAGCCCCAACTCAGGCTCTGCGTGCAGTGCAAAGTCTGCTTCTCTCCCTCTCTCTGGCCCTCCCCCTGCTCATGTGCACGTGCTCTCTCAAATACATACATAAATCTTAAAAAAGAAAAAGTGCTTTGAAGAGCACATGGTTGCAGGTACAGCAGGAACATAGCCACAAGGTCGGGTCCAAATTTGGGAGACCAATCCTAACACTGGTTTCAAAGGCAGATGGGACTCAGGTGCTGGGGTAATTAATACATTTGGGGGACTGGAGCAGTGGTAAGCGTCCTTGTCATTTCCATCCTCACCAATGTCGTTGCTGCAGGGAGAAGCCTTCCTTCACACGACGCACTGTGTGTTGAAGTGCTGAAGACCGCTGCTGGGCTGGGACTGAGTCTGGACGGGGGACCATCCTCAACGGCTGGAGACGGGCCCCTGTTCATTAAAAGAGTATACAAAGGTAACGGCCTAGAGAAGGCAGTCGGCTGTTTCCTGTGTATGACTGTGCCTTCCATTTGGAAAATGTTTTCATGGTCTCACAGACAGGGTGTACTGTGTGTCAGCCCTGTTGTGTTTTACGTGTGTGAACTCATGTTGCCCCCCCCCACCAACAATCCTGTCAGATAGGTACTATTATCCCTGCTTCACCAAGGACAGAGTGTGCCACGGGGGAATTACACAAGCACTCAAGGTCACACACACAGAAGGGGCAGACCGAGGCCTGAACCTAGGCAGTCTGGCCCCAGGGTTGGCATCCCTAACCTCTGGACTGTTCTTAACTAGTATTAGCTGTAGCCGGTGTAAACATACCAAGCTAATGCCAGTCAGGGCAATTAACGTGGACCAAGATTGTATTTGTTTCAAATTGTAAATACTAGACTTCAGGAAAGGGAGATGAGAGCAGTAAAGATCACTGAAACATGTGGTAGGTAAGAGGTCTCTCTATGAACTTGAACAATCATTTTATGATCTTGGACAGTTCTCAAAAATCTCTTCAGGTTCTTGAGCTAAATTATATTAAAAGTATAATTATACTGGGGGCACCTGGGCGGCTCAGTTCCTAATCTCAGGGTTGTGAGACTGAGCCCCGCCACCCCCTGCGGGACTCCATGCTCAGCCAGGAGTCAGCTTGCTATTCTCTCCCCCTCTGCTGCTCACCCCCCCAGCTCTCACACGTGCTCATTCTAAATAATCTTTTAAAAAATAATTATACTAATAATACCTAATAATACTAATAGTACATATAAAAATCTACTGAATGTCGTATGTGTACTATATCAATATTACGAATATCAGTACATAATATATATAGCATACTCACAAGCTTGTTACACAGAAAACTGTGGGGAGAAGTATGTAGACCTGTGTAAGTATTCTCCAGTCACTGATGGGCGATCATGGTATACTGGATAGACGTGGAACCTGTTTTTTTGTGTTTGCTGGCCATTTGGATTGTTGATTATATACACTGAAAGTACCTTCGCCTAGTCCATTGCTTATGTGTTTGAGGAGGAGAGGATTAGAAATTTGAGTATTTCTATACAGTTAAATTTCTTTTCATGGGTATATACTCTGCGTCTTGAGAACTATTTCCCTAATGGGCCTGTTGTTCAGAGACTTTTCTCATTTTTTAGCTCACTTGGAATTTATTTCGAATCCTATGAGGGTGGCATTATTCTCTCTTTATTCTCACAGGTGGTGCAGCTGAACAAGCTGGAACAATCGAAGCTGGAGATGAAATTCTTGCCATTAATGGGAAACCCCTGGTGGGGCTCATGCACTTTGACGCCTGGAATATTATGAAGTCTGTCCCAGAGGGACCCGTGCAGTTGGTAATCAGGAAGCATAGGAATTCTTCCTGAAACGCACCAGTAGTGATGCTCACGAGTGGTGCTCGTTACATTTTTTAACAAGAATCTCCTTTTTGCAGTTCCCTTACTTTAGCAAATCATCAGAACAACTTCTTTCAACACTGGGTTCCTAAAACAACACAGGAACATTGGTATAGGCAAGGACTATAGAAATCTCCAGGTTTTTACTTCTTCATGGAGCTCATGGCAATGGCGCTGACCTCTGGAAGCCTTCTATCTGAACCATCGAGGCCTGGAGGGATCCTTTTGTACCGGTGCCTGTCCCCTCCCTTTTTGTGTTTATTGATGGGGATACAAGATGTATCCCATCTTGATTCAAAACATTTACTTAAGACCTTCGCATCCTTCCTGCCTCCTCGCTCACCGGACCTAATCCTGGCAGTGAGGGAGCTAACCAAGTCTGAGGGACAACATGAATGTCACAAGTAAAGGACTACAGTTTTATATAATTTTGTAAGTAAATAAGAGAATGCTTTTAGGCACATTCAGTGGAAGGAGCTGTAGGTCTGTACATTACGGTGAAAAGAAAGTGAGATTTAAAAGAAAAAAAATCAAGCTGAACTCAGGAATTATCCAAAAATGAAAAGGCAAAATCCAGAAAGTGATATTTTTTAGTGAGTGTAATGTGCACTGTATGGCTGCAGGGTTCAGCTCCATGGATTATTGATCATCATCAAGTGCTGATCGTGATCTGAAAGTGTAAGTCGTAAGGCTATTTTACAGAAACACCGTCCTGATAAACGATACTAACTAGCCATGAACTCTGCTGCTACAACGAGCAGCAGGTTCCAGCTCTGAAAGCACCTTGCATCTGGTTCAGAACTTGTCTTGAGTAAGTGCTTGAATTCAAGACCAGTCAACACAGGAGTGGGCAGAAATACTGTAGTCACTGGGTTTCCATTTCTATATTTTATGCACTCCAAACATTAATTTAAGCTAAATTTTTCGAAATCTTTTTAGCATCCTTGGATTTATAAACATAGGCATTACAATCCAAAGGGCGGAGCTTAAAAATAATCCTTTTAGGGGACTTTGGTTGGTTGGTTTTCCCCTTGCCCAACAAGCTTAAGAAACAGCCCCTTATTAAGCACCGGCCCACCTTCCTGACGCGGGTATAATGACGCCCTTGCAGGGACTGTTTGCTGCTGGTGCTTTCCTGTTTTGCAAATTCTTCCTTTGGCCAAAACTGTTTCCCTACAGAAGACTGGTGTGACTCACACTGCCCGTGAAGCTCGTCCCGGCTGCTCTCCTGTCAAAGCATGACTTCTCCCCAGTAGCTGCTCCCAGTCAGTGTGCTGTTGTTCCCGGTCCCAAAACTGGCTCTTCTCCTATTTCAAACCTCCATCAGCTTCGTTTACCAAAATGTAAAAAGACAACGGGGAATGCGGGTGAGTTACTCTTTCAAGGTAAAGAAACAGAACTGTGTCGCACAACCCAGACCCGAGGGGGATGCGGAGCGGCTGCTCGCGTCCTGGGAGTGCGGGTGAGGACGCCGAACCTGCGTGCAGGGGGACGCCTAGGTTTTGTGCTGGACACTTCTTTCCACGCCTGCAGCCTGGGTCTGTGGCTCAGGTCACTGTACACCCCCTGCCCCCCAACACGGACCTGCTCGAGCTGTCACCTTCACACGTCGTTTTTCCGAGGGACTCCTCCCTTACCGTGAAACCTCCGCAGAGGCGGCCCACTTGGGGTCTCTCACATGAGAATGAAGTATCTGGCTGGTGTGAGCCCAAACTTCTCATTTTTTTTTGAACAGGTTATACAAAAGAGAACGTAGTACAGAGTTAGCTACAAAGATGTGATTCATTTAGCTTCTTCTTTTCAGTACACTTACAGGTAGGGTACTATAGGCGGTCAGTGCAAGGTGCATGCGAGATTGTTTCTACGTCTCTGGGGTCAGTGGTGTGGTTTCTGCTTTCTTGCCTAAATGGTAAGAGAATATTTGCCTCCACTCTTCCAGCTGTGCCTCCTAGGAAGAAATTCACCGTCCTATGTGAACAGACGGGAATTTCTAGAGCAGTTCGGAGCAATGGAATGGTCTCCTTCTGAGTCTCTAAAAAGTAGAAGAGTAGACCTTTCACTCATGAAAGTAGGCTACAGTTATCATTTCTAGTCGATCTTGCCAGAAGGGTTTCCTTGGCCAACAGTTGGAACTTAAGGGAGAAACCAAAAGGCTAAACTATCTCTGACCCTCAGATAGAAAGCTACTTATTTGTCTTCAGTGTTCAAGGCATGACTAGTATTTCTAATTAGTCTAATTCCCACACTTCCTGAAGTGAGCACTAATGGTATATTATCCTACTAAAACTTTCATTGTTTCGGTTTTCTAATTCATCAGTCATCCACAATAAGCTATGAGGGTAAATATGTGTCATAACAAGTAAACTATAGTTGCAAGGGTATTCTGTGAAGGTTGAAATATGTTGGATTGCATTTCTGTCTTCCAAAACACATCTCATTTAATTTTATGGTTGACTTAATTGGCACCACACCTGTTGTATGATATTCTAATTATCCTTTATTTATGTAAAATAAAATGCCTTATATATTATTGAAGAGTTAAGTGCAATAATATGAAATAGCCTGTACATTTTTAAAATGTTGTCGCCAAGTTATGTAAATCCACATCTCTGTAAACAACCTTTTTTAAGTAATTTTAAAAAAATAATAAACACTCTGCTTACTACTTTTTTTTTAATTCTGCCATCTACAAAGAAACCTTGTAAAATCTCAAGATAAGAAATGTTCATTATTACCTAAATTATTACATCAGTGAGTGAATGGTCCAAAGTCAACAGAAAATCAACAACTCTTACAGGGCCACACTGAGGATCTGGCACAATCTAAAGCCATTTCACTTCCTGAAATCTTAAACGTCCCAGCCTTTACAATTTCCTCACCTCCTGGATCTTACCTGCCCTGCTCCTCTCACTACTACTTAAGTCTTCCATTTCAGCAAGCCCTCTAATCCCCTGACAACTGTCCATTTTCTCCCCATCAGGACCCCCAGCCTTTCATTTCTGTTCTGTTCAGACTAGAGCCACAATAGAGCACATGCCCCACGCAGCCCAGACTCTGCACCCTCATCCCAGTGAATCCAGGCTCCTTCCAACTAGCCAGCTTGGTGGCTCCTACAGTCCTATTCCTGGAGAAAATCCTACCACCACACAGAATGATGCTGCTAGAAATTCATGGTTTCTAACCACAACTGGACTCCCCATGCTACTCAGCACTTGTTTCCTTGTTTCCAGTTTTTTCTCTCACGTCTTTATCATGACTACAATTCCTCCTTTTTCTCAAAACTGTGATCTACTCACCTCCCCCTACCACATACTTGGGTGACCTGGGATCCTCCTTCACAGAGTAAAATAAAAAGCATCTAGTTTCCTTAGGGTTTTTTGATTTTAAGATGCAGTCACCAACCTAGAGCAGCACAAGGAAGAAGATGGCATCTCAGAAATCTAAGAATGGGACTCAGCATGTGACCAGGCCTCTGAGACTAGAGGAACAATGGGGTTCGAGGGTGTTTACCTCAGTGCCCTCCGCTGATAAAACTCCCCTGCTGTATGAGGGTCTGTTTCTGCAGACCCACTTCTCCCTCCACCAGTCGGTGGCCTTATCCTCTAACTCTTCATACATTTTCTTAGAAACCTTATGAATACTGTTTTGTCCTAATTTTGGCCTCTGTATCACAGAATTTCTCTGGACATACCAGCTGCTGCCTGCCCGATTTTTTTTTCCATATATACCCCAAAACTAAAATTCTGACTGGCTCACTCCTCTCTACTTGGGTAGAACTTCCAGGAGAGAGTGAGCTTATTTGTTCACATAACTCTTCTCTCTAAAACCCAAACAAATACAAAGAAGAAAACTTGTGTTTTAATACAATATAGAAGTTGCCCATTCTATGAATGTTGGAGGCTATGTACCAGCTACATTAAGATCCAAGACCAAACCGAAGAACAATGAAATGGGAAACAATTCTCTCTAAATGAGAGAAAGCAAAGAAGGTATGAAATGAGAGTTCTGAAGAATGCCACCGGAAGTCTTAACTTGGAAAATGGGGATTACAGGAGAAAGTGGGCCACAGAAAAAGCAGGAAGCACCCACAATTGGAGCCATTAACACTCCTCAGAATGACAGCGAGGGTGAGGTTGAAGACGGGGGATTGTTTTAATTTTTCCAGGTAGCTGGGTCAGCCTAGGCAGGCAGAGAAGTAACATATAAGGAATGGTCTGATCTGAGGGGAATCCCTGCCAGATAGGACCCTAGCACCAAAAAAGGATCAATTAATTCAGTAAGAGTTTAGCTGCCACAACTCTGCCACCCCATATAGTCTACGGCAAGTACCACTCCACACACCCTCCTCCCAATCCCCCCAAAACAGCTGACTATCTGAAACAAGATTAAAATTGGCCGCTGGGGGCACTGTCACTTAAGCCTCCAACTCTTGATTTTGGCTCAGATCATGATCTCAGGATCATGAGATTGAGCCCCACATCAGGCTCATGCTCAGCACGGAGTCTGAGCCAGTCCCTCTCCCTCTGTTCCTCCATCCCCCACTCGCACTTGCGTGCTCTCTCTCTTGCTCTAAAATAAATAAAATCTTAATATTGGCTGCTATCCAACTTTCCTCTCTCATCCCAAAGGATGAACTGAATACACTTGAGCACAGAGATCTAGTATATACAGTACTGACCAATCCTGGGTGAAGAACAGGCTTAGACAGAACCCTCACCTCTCCCACTTGGTTCAGCAAGGGTCCTCCTCATTGAAGACAGAACTGGAAAAGGTAGAGGGAGGATGCTGAAAGAGAATATCCAAAAGGTGGATAAAAAAAATAATACGATGTGGAGGGCTACCCTTGGGTATCAAAAGAAAATTACAAACACAAATTGTTTTGTATTCTCAATATCATTAAAAGAGAATGTAGTTCTAAGAAACATAAGATCAAAGAAGAAATAAAATCAGGTGAGATTAATATCGATCTGGTAGAACTAAGAACAGAAACTGAAGAGACCACCAAACTAAAGCCATATCAGACGCATCAAGACAAATCAAATTACAGAAACCCAAGTTGGTGACTTTGAAGATGAACTTGAAAAATGTTTAGAATACAGTGAAAATGGGCAAAGCATATTCATAAATAAAATAAAAATCCTGATGAAATGTTAGACAGTAGACTCCAGCAATACATTAAAGAAAATACCAAGCCTAAGTGATGTTAACTCTGGTACACAAATGGTATGAAACTAAAAAATCGGGTCATGATCTCAGGGTCCTGGGATCAAGCCCCACCATTGGGCTTTGTGCTCAGCGGGGAGTCAGCTTATCCCTCTCTCTCTGCCCCTCCCCACTGATCATGCTCACTCACTCTTTCTCACAAAGAAATAAAATCTTTAAAAAAAATCTTTAAAAATATTGTTCATTATATAAAGACCAAAAGAAAAAAATATTATGAAAAACATCAATAAACACCTTTTTAAAGTGTATATCATACTGTTTTTTTAATCATATGGTGAATAGGAGGCTAAATTCAAAAGCTATTAAACAACAGACTCATAATTTAACCAGACTACATCCAAACTAAAAACTAGGGGCTATCCCAGCAGATTGAGGCAAGATGGCAGAACAGTAACAGTTTTTCAATCTCTTCATATCCCACCCCTTCTCTGCTCACTGCTAGAGCAACCAGTATAGAAAAACATGCAGAGCAACCAGTATAGAAAAACCACAGTAAACATCTACAACCAAACCAGGTATGGAAACTATACCCCCAAACCCCCAGTACACAAACGGGCAGGGACAAACTACTAACAACAACAAGATTGGTTTGGTACTGGGATCTGTGCAAGGGAAGCAGAGGAAGCAACAGGGCATCTGACTGCCAGGGACACCCCGCCATGACCAACATCAGCAATAGGGGAGCAGAACCAGATCTCAGAAAGTAAGCTGCCCTATTTCTTTAGACTCCACCCAAAGAGAAGAGAAAGGTGTAGAGAATAAATACAGTTAGAAAAGCTGCCCTGACCCACATCCCTTGTAAAAGAACAGCAAAAGTAATTTCATAAAAAAATAGGCAAGGGAAGATAATCTAGATAAAATCCCATACATTATTTTAAGAAAAAAGCACCTGAACAGCAAATACAATCCCTACAGACAACAAAGCACACCAGGAAGATGTGCTCAGAAAACCAGTGAAAAGTATAACTGAATACCTCAAAACAAATTAAAATACATCAAAAATTTGACATAAAATATAAGTTAAATGAAATTAGAAGGGATGCCTGGGTGACTCAGTCAGCTAAGCATCTGCCTTCGGTTCATGTCATGATCCCGGGGTCCTGGGATCGAGCCCCGCATGGGGCTCCCTGCTCAGCGGGGAGTCTGCTTCTCCCTCTGCCTCTCACCCCGTTTGTGCTCTCTCTCGCTACCTCTGTCCCAAATAAGTCTTTTAAAAAATGAAGTTAGAAAAATATTCAGAAACTGGTTACTAAAACTCAAAAAACAATTTCAGAAAAAACTACATTAGAACGAGAATTCCCAGTAAATATAACATCTTAAGAGAAAGAAAACAGGGGCACCTGGGTGGCTCAGTGGGTTAAGCCTCTGCTTTCGGCTCAGGTCGTGGTCTCAGGGTCCTGGGATCAAGCCCCGCATCGGGCTCTCTGCTCAGCGGGGAGCCTGCTTTCCCCTCTCTCTCTGCCTGCTTCTCTACCTACTTGTGATCTCTCTCTCTGTGTCAAATAAATAAAATCTTAAAAAAAAAAAAAAAGAAAGAAAGAAAACAAAAGTCATGAGAGGTTTAAAGATCAACAATAAAGAGAGAAAAGAACCCAAGCAGGACTGACAAATGTGAAGAGCTATAAAAACAGTCCCCAAAGAAGAAAACCTAAACAAAGGGACAGAACAAACACTAAAACTTTAATTTTCCTGAAAATGAGAATAAGAAAAGATTTGACACTACATATTAAAGGAACACACCATGTACTTGGGAATACCAATCCAGGACAACCAACACCCAAACACAGTGTGGTAACATTACTGCAGAAAAATCGGGGGGAAAAAAATCCTGCAGGCACCAGACAAAAAGAACAAGGCATTCGTGGGGGAAAGAAAATTGTATTACAATCAGACGTTGACAGTAATGCTTTATGCCAAAAAGAACATACTTAAACACACTAAAAAACAAGACATGACCTAGAATTTTATCCAAATGGATTTTCAGATAAAGAGCTGCAGATAAACTGTCATCAGCACACAAACACTCAGGGACTATTATTCTTACAAGCCCTTTCCGAAGAATCTACTAACAAATAAACAAGACAACCAAAATGACAGGACAATGACATAAGGACCAGTAGTGAGTATTAAATATGTATTTCCCTGAAGAGTTCAGACTCAAGAGTTAAAAGGGAGACTCTAGTATATAATGGTGATGTTTTTACGATGCAGATACAGCTCAACTACACAAAATGGGGCACTGAACTATGCATTTAAAAATGGTTCAAATGGTAAATTTTGTATTGTACCATAATACAAAAGAAAAACAGTTAATACTGATAGTTCCCATTTAAACTTATAACTACAAGATTTTCTTCTGCCTTCTGACTTAAAGCTGTACCTCCAACTTTTCCTATCAAGAATCATGGCTCTCATCAAGGAAAATGATGATGATAAACTAATCAGTCAACTTTGGAGAATGTTATGAAACTAACTCTATCTTGAAAACTGATAAATAAAACATAAAATTTATCCTACCCTTCCTCCATGAACTATATTAATAGGTAATGGTAATGATCTAAGGTTAAATTTTTCTTTATAGAAATTCTCCAGCTAATAAATAAACAAATGGTAAGAATTAAAAGTATCACCGCTGTGCAATCCCAATAAATCACAAGATGTAAGAACTAACCAATAAGGTTACTAAAATCAGGGGAGCCCTGGGTGGCTTAGATGGTTAAGTGTCTGCCTTCAACTCAGGTCATGATCTCCAGGTCCTGGGATCGAGCCCCACATCTGACTCTGCTCAGCAGAAAGTCTGTTTCTCCCTCTGCCTCTCCCCCCTGCTAGTGTGCTCTCTTTCTCAAATGAATAAATTAAAAATCTTTAAAAATAAATAAATAAAAAGGTTATTAACATCGCAAAAAGGAAAGACATCTCAGCTTCCTGATGGAAGAACACACCACTACCTGCAAAATAGTGTTGCCCAAACAAACCTGAATCTGACAGCCTCTAGATCAATTACCAATACCTGGGAACTAAGGAAGTCAGAAAAACTGCAGACACAATCAACAAAATCAAAACTTCAGAAAACTGTACAGGACAAGTGATCCAATTTCATCAACAAATATTTTGAAAGGGATAAAAGAGATGGGGGGTGCTATAGATTGAGAGACTTAAAAAGACATCAAATGAAAAATGAAACAGGACAAAACTATTAGAGAAGCATACTGGGTCAGAACAGTGATTACTCTCAGGGGTTAGGGATCGTATTTGGGAGGAAGCCTTAAATAGATTCTGGAGAGCTGGCAAGTTTCGATCTCCTGGCCTGAGTGATGTTGCAAGCATATTTGCTTTAAAATAATTTATTAGCGTAGGGGGACCGAGCTGGCTCAGTCAGTAGAATGTATGACTCTTGAACTCAGGGCTGTAAGTTCGAGCCCCACGTTGGGTATAGTTTCCTTAAAAACATAATCTTAAAAAAAAAGGTATTTAAAAAATAATTTATTAGCCTATACATTTGCTTATTTGATTTTCCATTTGTATTTTAATCATGAAAATTAAATGTTTATGTAAGACACATTCACAAATTATATATTTATGTGATTTTTAGATGCTATAATCATACCTCCCGAATTTTTATGATATATACATATCCCAATCTGAATCCCAGGCAGATCTCTTTAGGACAGTTAAGGTCTGCAGACATTCCATGCTTGAGCACTGCACCATCCATTTTCTCAAACTGTTAAAAAAAAAAAAAAAAGCCTTACCATATACCAACTCCAAAGACTGGGAAAAACCAACTGCATGACAGACACATGGTAAATATCCATAATATATGAAAAGTCCTGATGAATCAATACAAAAAATAGGTCAATGCCCATTAGAAAAAGGAAGAACATGAGTAAATCACTAGAAAAAAAATAAATACAAATTACCAATAAAGACAGTAAACGATAAACCCTCAGTAGCTAATTTGATCATTCTCTTAGCTTGGCAAAGACCAGAACTGATGATACCCTCTACAGTACTGGCTAAGGTATAAAGAAACCAGCAATCACATTACTGGTAGAAGTATAAGTTAATATGAATCTTAGAAATCAAACTGGCTTTTACATTTTCAAGGCATACTCTTTGAGCAAATTCATTTTTATGAATTCTTCCTAATCAATATAAAGACACAGGTACAAAAACATGCAATACTTTATGTAATAATTACAAATATGAGAATAATCCAAATGTTCATTAATGGGAAAAGTTATACAATGAAGCCAAAAATGCAAAGACTGACGTGTGCTTATTCTGAAAGCTCTCCACAAGGTAAGTGGGAAAAGAAAATTGCATATTATCATATGATGCTCGTAGGAATAAAAGTACACCACTGCTCTACCAGGAGTAAATTCTAACACTGGGCTGAGAAGGTATGCATATCAGTTTGTTACCATCCAGACCCTTTTAAAGGATGCCTGCAAGGTTATAACATTAACACCACTACCTAACTGACATTGTTAAAGAATACAGGAAATTTGCGCAAAATTTACAAAAGCGAGGGATGTTGTCCTGGGACTCGGTGGGCTGCAATGAATTGGAAATTACCTCAGGCTGTCAATCATCTTCATCTGGATGAAAATGAAATGGAGCAACATTATCTGTAAATATATTTAACACATTAATACAAGATGGAGGCCATAAAGTTGGGATTAAACTTCATAAGGTAAATACCTCACACAGACTTGTGACTACTGGTTTCCACGTTCCTGGGGCAAGGACAGCCACGTTCAGCAGTCATGGACCCGTGTCATCATTAGGCTGAATGTCATTACTTATTGGTCCTAGACTGCCACTGAACCAAACACCAGCCCCTTTCACTTTCCTTTGGGTGCTGACCAAATTCTGAGATGCATCCATCTGCTCACAAACAACAGGAAGAACTGAATGATGCAATGTGCCTGAGACCACTGGGCAATCCTGCTTCAGCAAGTCAGGTGCTTTCTTGGCCGACATCTGACAATGTTTCTTTCTTCTAAGAACATATACAATTGGTCAACTTTCTCACCCCCAAAAGATAATTTATAGAAGTTAGACCGAGATATGAGGAAGCAAGGATACCCTTTATCATTGAATTCTGGACCATGATGAGAATTCTTCAGATGTCTGCTATTCTGCTGTTGTCTCTGTTAGAGAAAAGAAGTCCCCTCCTAGTGCCAAAACAAGAAAGGAAAAATTGTAGTTAAATGCCACAACTACTATTTAAGCACTCAGAGTTCAAAGTTCAAACACTTACCAGGTAATGTGAGAATGGGCAAATCATCCTCTTCAAGCTTGTTCTTCATTAAATGAAAATAGTAATTGGGATTTGAGGAGGTCAAAACAAGGTATAGACTACTTTACTAGACACAGAGTGTACATACAGTTAGTTCCCATTCTCCTTTCTGTTGAAGCATTGTTCTAGGTCAGGTTAGAACATTGTTAAAGATCAGGTTATTTTAAGGAACACTCAACAATTAAACAATATATGAAGGATTAAAAAACCAGATTCTTTAAAGACAATAGATTTTATGTAAGATTTATTACATTAAAATTCACTGCCCGATTCTTGGATCAAAGTGGCATAAACCTGTGGGAAAACTGCTCCTACCACACAGCACAATACTTCCATGAGGTCCTACCATTTCTCCTTAAAAGAGGACTGTAAACAGTAGCATTTTTTAATAGGAGAAAGAGTTCTGGGTAACACGCCCCACCCCACCCCCACCTCCATCCCCCGGTCCAGGTCATACAACTTTTCCTCTCCTCTGGCTGTAGAAACCAGTACTAAAGCTGGGGCCAGGGCGCCTGGGTGGCTCAGTGGGTTAAAGCCGCTGCCTTCAGCTCAGGTCATGATCTCAGGGTCCTGGGATCGAGGCCCACGTCGGGCTCTCTGCTCAGCGGGGAGCCTGCTTCCTCCTCTCTCTGCCTGCCTCTCTGCCTACTTGTAATCTCTCTCTCTGTGTCAAAGGAATAAATAAAATCTTAAAAAAAAATAAAAAATAAATAAAATAAATAAAAAAAAATAAAAAATAAAAAAATAAAGCTGGGGCCACTCACAGGTAGGAGCTGGTCAGGCACTCAGCTCTGAAACAAACACTGACAGAAGTTCAGGCAAGGCCCTTTCCCTCTTGCCTGAGAACAGATGCTGGTGATAAAGTTAAGAATGCTTTAGAAAAACATCCATTACCTCACTTCTAAAATCTTTTCAAGAGAAAAACAGTAAATCTTCAGGATAGAATTCCAGGATAGAATCAGTTATCAGTTGAGTATTCACTTTATGTAAAGAAATAATAAATTAACAGTTTCCATACTTAATTTCTACCAGTACTGTCATTTTTAGAGGTAAACAAAGTTATTTGAAAGGACAGAATTATCTGTCTTTTCCCATGCATTAAAAAAAGAGCCTTGGGGCGCCTAGGTGGCTCAGTGGCTTTAGCGTCTGCCTTGGGCTCAGGTCATGATCCCAGGGTCCTGAGACCAAGCCCCACGTGGGGTTCCCTGCTTAGCTAGGAGCCTGCTTCTCCCTCTCCCTCTGCCCTTTCCTCTCTGCTTGTGCTCTTTCTCAAATAAATAAAATCTTTAAAAAATAAAAAAAATAATAATAAATACAGAGCCTGGCAAGGGACCACCTGGCTGGCTCAGTTGGAAGAGCATGCGACTCCTGATCTCAGGGTCCTGAGTTCAAGCCCCACACTGGATATAGAGATTACTAAAAAAAAAAAAAAACGTATATTTTAAGTTTATTTATTTAGTAATCTCTATATCCAATGTGGGGCTTCAATATATATGGAGTGCCTGGGTGGCTCAGTTAAGCATCCAACTCCTGATCTCAGCTCGGGTTTCGATCTCAGGGTCATTAGTTCAAGCTTCACACTAGAGTCCATGCTGGGTGTGAATCCTACTTAAAAAAAAAAGGCGTGGCTACCAGCTGTCTGTTTTGTAAATAAAGTTTTATTTGTACTGTCCATGGCAACTCTCATTCAGCAGAGTAGTTGTGACATCACATACGGCTCACAAAGCCTAAGTATTTACTATCCAGTCCTACAAGAAAAAGTGTGCTAGCCCCTGCACTATTTCAAAATATTACCACACTATACTAAGGTTAAGTAAAACTTAATTAAGAAAGAATACTATGGTAGAATACAAAAATACAAATGACATGCTTGCTCTGATTCAGGCACTTTCAAGATCATAGTTTATTTATTACTTCAGATAAAAAGATAGTATACATATTAAGGAATCCCTTAAAACTCAATCTAAAGTTATACACCATCTAGTACTTTTGCATTGAATGTTAACCAAAAAAATTTCTAAACACCTGAAAGCCCCACTATTAACATGAACTATGGTAATAAAAAATTTGACATTTAATTTGTTCAATATATAGTATTTACATTATGAAACCAATGCTGATACCATAAACAGTGATAAAGAAATAGTAAAAATAAACTTTAAAAAGCAAAGGTTTATATTCTTACAGTGTGCTAATCATCATAATTGTATATAAAAATTAAAACATAGCAGAGCTTTCTGTTACAAAATTCTTAATCATCTGAGTTGTAGTCATTACTTGCTAATAATTTACATGCAACATCTGCTAAAACTGACATTTGATTTTTTTCCCCCTAAGAAAGTGTGAGTAGTAGATAAATGACATTTAAGAGCAGACATTAATTTACCTGTGGACAGAAAAAGAAAAAACTGTACTCAAGATTAGTACTGGTCACAAGCCTCTTCTCTATACAAATGATAAAAAACAGTTAAGACCAAAAATAATTCCAAAAAGAGATGCATAGGCAAAGAGTACCATGAATGGCATAGCTCAAAACACTTAGAACCAATCAGACACATCTTTTCTCTTTTCTTCAATGATGAGAGGTCTGTTTTGTCATCAAATAATATTGATGGAAGCAAGTGAGGGGCACCAGGTGTACACCTAATTAAATCTTGCAAAATACTAAGATGGAGGCAGGAGTGGCCAGAAGGGGCAATTTATATTTAATTCAAACTATATACAGCATAACTGGAATGCAGCCCAGCCCAAACTGGCTTTGTGAAACAACTGGACCTTTATGATTTAATAGTTAAAATTACAACAAGTGTAATACAATAGATTTTTACATGGGAAACAAAATCCAAGGGGCATTTTATATTATTTACTGTGTTGTTTCAATTTAAAAATAATTTTGCTAAGTATACATCTCAACTGAGGTCTATGTATAAAATGTCCTAATAGATACAGATATTTACCTTTGGTGAGTTAAAGGCCTTTTTGTGACTTCTGTCTGAATTGTAGGCAGAATGCTAGATACACATGCACATGTGGGAAAAACTCAACCTGAGGTAATCCAAAAGATGTGCATGTGAGGAAACTGGAGTTACTTTGAAAGTCAAAGCATCCCAGCAACCCAAAACAGGTTAACAGTGAGAATGGCAACAAGGAATGGATTGCCAATATGGCAGTAAAACTTTTTTTTAAAACAGAAAGAGGAAGGCCTCTCGTACCAGCAGAATCCTGCATACATACAAAAAAGAAAAAGCCATCCACCATTTCATAAAACAAAAGCTAATTATAGTGTGGAAAGTACAAATCGCAGAAAACCAGAAGTCAATAGAAGAAAAACTACTGGTTTACATGAGAGAAAGGAACTTCGTTCTGAGCGGTCACTTGGTGAACGCAGCCACCACTGCCCACAGGACCTCATTGGTGTTGGCCTTCAGACATTCCACTTCAGGATCTAAGTCTAGGAGCTGCCGCACTCTCTTCGTGGCTAAATCATACTGCTCGTCCAGAAGGGGAGCGAAAGCATTCTCCAGGACATCGGAGGCATGCGCTAGGTAAATGAGGGCCAGCAAGCGCTTGTCCATGCGGTGAGGGTCATTCACCCATTTGTCAAGAACAGCTTCCTGAACCTTCTTGATGAGGCGCTGCTTAATGTTGTTGTTGGTGAGGGGATGTGTCGTCATGTCAAAAAGTAGGAAGTTCTGTTTCTCTGTGGTCAACACGCCCTTCTCCACCAGGTTTTTAGCTAACCGTTCCCGCACATTTCTTAATTGATAATGTAATTTTAATGGATTCCAGGTCTCACCTAAACAAAAGATTTCAGAAGCTATAAATGATAGGTATTATCTCTGCTAATTTTATAAAATGTACAATTAAAATATACAGTAAAATTTGGGGATCCCCCCCCAAAGAAACAGAAGAAAATCTGACTATTTTTCTTGCCAACTAAACCATGAACCCCTTGAGGTCCAGGTCTTTGGATTCTAAGCACCTGGCACATTTTCAGGCACAACAGTTACTTAAAGGACCAAACTGAAAGCAGTCTTCAACAGTTGTCTAATATGGAAATGAACTAAGTATTAAACATATTTGGCCTCTCTCCAGCTGGTATCAAAAAGCAACCAGAGAAAAAGGACCAATGTGCAACAAATAAACAAAACAAAACAAAATTTCCTGATTAATATGCTATTCCAGAAACCGCTACATACACCCACCCTATAAAGCTAGGTAAGCCTATTTAGACAATGCTATTCTTTGATGTCAAATAATATAAATCTAATTCTAGAAGGGCAAAACATTTCACCATGTTAATTTCGTCACCTATGCACATTTCAAAACAGAAATATTTAAAATAAAATCAAACAATTTTCACTAAGATAATTTTTTTTCTCTATAGAAGACTGGAAAGGAATATATAAAAATATTAACCTTGGTGTTCTTTGGGATTATGTGTGACAAATTTTCTTTTTTGTACTTTCTGTATTTTCCTAATGATCTCCAAGGAACGTGTATTTTTTTTTTAATTTGAAGAAAATGCTGTAGTGATTCTCTAAACTGGAACACAGTAAAGATCAACCACAGAGACTTTCATTATATGCAAAAGCTATAAGGTTAAAATTTTATAATATTGAGAAAAGACAAACTATACTGTCTAACCACTAACCACTGTTTTCCAGTGCTAGTCAAAAGGCAGTCCTGAGCAGTGTCCCTTGAGTGAAAGCTAAATGAGCCATACTACTGCCCAAGCTCACTATCGAAAGGAACATCCCAGGCAGCAAAGCAGGAGAGAAGACCTCAAACAGAACAGAGTTTAAACAGGCAGGAAAAAAAATTTTTATTTAAATTTAAAATTTTAAAAAGGTAAAGACCAGAGTTCCAGAAAGCTAAGGCAGCTGAAATACAAAGCAGAGTACTGGAAAAGAGGGAGCTATGAAGAACAAGAGCTCTAGAAATCCATATGGTGTTCCTGAGTGTGCCTGTAAACAAAGCCACACAAGTTAAGGTGAGAAACTCTGCAAAGCTAGGCAAAGAAAAACTACCTGAAAGCTGTAAACTGAACAATTCTAAGGGTTCACATGGGGCTGGGGTAAATTTGAGTGCCAAGGATAGTGAGTAGCAAGGTCTCAATGAACACCCAGAACGTTCAGAAGGGACTCCAGAAGGATCACACCTTAGTAGTAGGCCTCAACTAGCCTTGAGAAAAGACTGTTCTACACCTGGGCTAATAAAGCTTAAAAACAAAGTGATCCAGAAGTAACTGCCTACCAAAACAAATTTCAACACTCTTTAAATAAAAACAACAGAATCGAGAGCACTCAACAACATAGCACTCACAATGTCCAACAACCAATAAAAATTACTAGCCCCATGGGGCGCCTGGGTGGCTCAGTGGGTTACAGCCTCTGCCTTCAGCTCAGGTCATGATCCCAGGGTCCTGGGATCGAGCCCCACATCGGGGTCTCTGCTCATCAGGGAGCCTGCTTCCTCCTCTCTCTCTGCCTGCCTCTCTGCCTATTTGTAATTTCTCTCTCTGTCAAATAAATAAATAAAATCTTTAAAAAAAAAAATTACTAGCCCTGGGGGCGCCTGGGTGGCTCAGTGGGTTAAAGCCTCTGCCTTCGGCTCAGGTCATGATCCCAGGGTCCTGGGATCAACCCCGCATCGGGATGCCTGTTCAGCAGGGAGCCTGCTTCCTGCTTCCTCCTCTCTCTGCCTGCCTCTCTGCCTACTTGTAATCTCTATGTAAAATAAATAAATAAAATCTTTAAAAAATAATAATAATAGCCCTGTAAAAATGTGACCCAAACTAAAGGGGGAAAAATTCAACAGCAACAGTGAACCAAATCAGACGTGACCCAGAAAGGACACAGATGTGGAACTAGTAGAGATTTTAAAACAGCGATTATAAATATCGAAATAATTTAAGGGAAACATGAATGCAATGTAGAGAAAATAAGAACTATTTTTTTAAAAGAATAAATGATCTAGAAGTGCCATTTTGCATTTTGTGATTCACTTGGTAAAACTAGGGTCTTGAAAGAAAACTGTTGTCAAATAATGAAAGGTTAGTACCATGAATTATTAGTAAATGAAAGTTACCTCCAATTAAAAAATAACAATATTTTCCATAAAAACCCTGGCAAATCAGCCTCCACAAAAGAAAAACAATCATTGCATTCGATTTCCTTGGTAACCTTAAAAAGGAAAAGAAATATATTTGGGGCCCTGTTAGATTTTAAAACCTAACAGTACAAAAGAAAAATGTAACTCAATAATAAATGAAATTCTACTTTTCAATTTCTAGTGTTAAGCTACATTTAATGTTAAGAAATAATTAAAAGTTACTTGACGAAGCATTATCACATAACTGATTGTAACAGGCAAGCTCTGGAGCCAGACTGGTTAGATCTGAATCCCAGCTTGGTCATTTTCTAGCTGTGTGACCCTGGGCAGATTTCTTAACTTCTCCATTCCTCTGTTTTCTCATCTATAGAGTCAACAACAACTCCACCCACCTCATCAGGTTATTAGGAGGATTAAATGAGCTAAAGACATATCAAGTTCTTAGAACAGAGCCTGGTACACAATTAACACTCAACAAATGTTAGCTATTATGTGCAGAATCAGCACTCTGACAGAAAGAACTTAATGCAGTCAAAATGGGCTAAAAAATCATATTAGGTACTAAGAATACAAACATAAGACATTTCTAACTCTGAAAAATTTTTTAATCATGTAGAAGAAAAACCCATAAAACAAATACCCATAATATAATTAACTACCCCAGCAAGAATAAGATGTGTAGGATCACAAAAACTGTATGAACAAGGAGTCCAGAAGGAGTAAGAAATTATTTGGGTTTGATGTAGGGCCATTTCTACAAAAGTAATAAGAGAAAGACCTTTCAAACTAAATCCTGAAATCCCTCAGGAATCAACATCCTATGAAAGAAAGTGGAGGGGCGCCTGGATGGCTCAGTAGGTTAAGTGTATTCGCTCAGGTCATGATCTCAGGGTCCTGGGATAGAGCCCAAACGCATCTGGCTCCCTGCTCAGCAGGGAATCTGCTTCTCCCTCTGCCCTCCTTCCCCCTCACACACTTTCTCCTTTACATAAATAAATATTTAAAAAGAAGGAAGGGGGGAAGGGGAGAGAGAGAGAGATGGAGGGAGAGAGGGAAGGTGGGAGGAGGGAGGGAGGAAGGATGGAAGGAAGGAAAGGGAGCCTGCATTACAGACAAAAGAAACAACAAAGTGAACAGGCAGAAATTATATGCAGAATATAATGAGCCCTGGAAAGGTATGAAACACACCTTTCACAGGTGCTATGATTTCCATTTTTTAAGTTTGTACCAACCCATTACTTCCCCCAACAAATGCCTGCCTATTGTACCTTTCACCAGACAGTTTGGGGTTTGTGTTTTCTAGTATCATTGGCATGTGATCGGCAGCCTAATACACTAAGCTAGAATTGGCTAGGTTGTGTTTTCTGACCTCCTCCTGACTTTTGGAAATTTAAATAAACATAAAATAATCAAGAGCAAAATTTATGTAAAAGTCCATAAATAGTTCAAGTTTAGAATTAACTAACTATGCTTATAATAATTTGTCAGTTATCAAAGTAGTACTTTTCCCTGGCAACTCACTAAACAGAAAGGTATTGCATGTCTCAGAGATTATCTTGGCTATCTAGTTCCAAAAATGGGGGAGGGGGTATCAAGATTACTCTAAGTCCACAGTTAAACATCTCTTTGCAGACCTAAAAATACAAAATCCCTATAATGCTGCTGGACAATGATTTTTTTTTCCTCATGGGAAATGAATGGGATTAGCAATTTATAACTTACTGTTTATTGTACTGAAGTCATACTAAGATTTACCCACTCTATCCACAATTACATCTTATATATTACAACCAATGGAACAAGTAATGGTTACAAAGTTCCTATGAGAAATTTCTCAATTCCGAAGTATGCTACCTCAAAATTTAGTGTTGCTACTAAAAATGAGAAGAGCCTAAACACAGGCCCACCTTCAAATAAGTTTTCTGTTTATGATTAGACTTTCTTATGAGCAATAATTTCTGCCTCAGAGGAAGTTAATAAAAAGGGGCTCAGACATTATCTCCCTTTGTAGTAATTCCCTCAAAGGGGGCACATCTCACCTGCTCACTCCAATACAAATGTTATTCAGACCTCAGATATTTGAAAAAATGAAGAAATCTCATATGCAGACGACTGAAACAGTGTGGGTAAAATGCAGATGTGGTTTAATACTATTCTTGGCTCCCAAAAAAAGGTACAACGAAATAAATGAGTGGTGAAAGTGTCTTGGCATCCTGATATTTCTGCCTTTTGTTTTAAAAATAATAAATTAAGCTAAATCCAAAGAATAAAGTCACCCCTGAAATTACATACTTTAGACACTAGTATAAATTGGGATGGGGATAGCTGGATGAGTGAATATACAATTAGTGTTTAAGCTATCACAGCTACTAAAGATTTAGCTGCTTCAATTTAAGCAGAGTATCCGATACCTTTTAAATACTTGGTAATAAATGCCTGATGACTTAAGTATTCAAAACTCTAAATTAAAAAATGTTACTGTGATCCATATTGTTAACCAGCTCCTAAATTATTCATGATGTGAAAAGATTTTATAAGCTATACAAGCAAATTAAAATGTATAGAATGTATCTGTAGTTCACTTTTGTAAAGGAAATGGTGAGAAAGACACACAAAGAAAAGGTTATTCACATCCACAGCCCAATAATACTTCAGTGAAAATACTGAGAGGTACCTTAATGATTTTGCTGAAAAAAAAAAAAAAAAACAACTTCGATATTCCTTGGCATGTGTTACAAAACCAAAAGCAGCTTTGTTCATAAATTTGGCAGTCTAATGACGCCTTGTGACCAAACTGATCAACAAGTCAAGATTTCACAAAATCAAAAATTTATTAAAAACAGTAAGTAGTCTTTGCCTTAAATACATGTATATTTATTTTTTTAAATTAACGATATATAAATGCTTAAAATATATTGGTAGTTTTAGCAAGTACAAATGTACAGTGTAAATAAGAGTAATAAGAACCCCTGGGTACCACCACCTCAGGTAAACAAGAACCCTCTGTCAGACCTTACGCACCCCTGTGCACCTTCTCTGCCTCACAGGAATGCGCTCTTCTGCTTAGACTGTCACCTCCTCTGCACATATCTGCCAACTATACAGCACGGAACCAGTGCTGACAAGCAAGTACCAATCCTAGACTTAGCTGCATGAGGACAAACTGGCCACCAATTTTACCACTCTCTCTAGCTCCTCTGAACAAGAGCACTTCTGCTGTCTCCACCCCAGTCTTACCCTTCAAAGGCCTAATCCAAGTTCTGCTTCCTCTTCCAACGACTAAAACTCCCAAGGATTTCTCTTTTCTCTGAACTATTGGCCTTTCAGAGAACTGTATTGTTAAATGCTAATCTGTCATCAAATTATTAGAAATACACAACTGTTGGGACACCCGGGTGGCTCAGTGAGTTAAGCATCTGCCTTCGGCTCAGATCATGATCCCAGGGTCCTGGGATGAAATCCCACAGAGACTCCTTGCTCAGCAGGGAGCCTGCTTCTCCCTCTGCCTGCTGCTGCTGGTACTGTCTCTCTCTCTGACAAATAAATAAAATCTTTAAAAAAAAAAAAAGAGGAAGAAGAAGAGAAGACAAGACACAAGTGTTTCCCAAATGGACTTTAAGATGCTTTCGGTATGGAAGCACTTCAAGTTTCACAGCACCTATGTCATTAAAGCTGCAATAACTGGTATCTGATATTACCCATTACCAGGAAGAAACTTAACATTTTAAGAATTTAAAAGTCAACAAGCTGGGGGCAGAACTGAACATTTAAAAAGTCAAAACGGTAAATGCTGTGCTGTGTATGTTTCACCACAATAAAAAAAAAAAATCACCAAGCCATCAGTACTTTCATTAGGCGGGAAGTAGATGTTTTCTTAATTTAAAAGAAATGTGGGGCGCCTGGGTGGCTCAGGTCATGATCTCAGCGTCCTGGGATGGAAGCCCGCATCAGGCTCTCTGCTCAGCGGGGAGCCTGCTTCCTCCTCTCTCTCTCTGCCTGCCTCTCTGCCTACTTGTGATCTGATCTCTCTCTGTGTCAAATAAAATTAAATTAAATTAAAAAAAAAAAAAGAAATGTGTTTTCCTCCTCTCATTCTGGATTCCCTACTTTTAGGCTAAAATTACAGGTCATTCCTAATGTATGTCAGGAACACATGACTAAGATGCTACAGGAGATATTCAAGTGTTGATGGCCATCCTAAAATTCACAGGATATTGCTTTTTTAAATACTGTTCTAAGCAATTAGCCTCACAGTTTACCCAAATTACTAATTCAAATAAACACTGTGAATCCCCGGTCCAAAAGGACACTCAGAATCATTTACTGAGAACGAAATGGCCTGTGACGGACTCACAGCATGAGTGAGAAGTCCTAAGGCTTCTGAGGCTTTGGGGTGGCTTGTTTCCACAGCTTAACATAGCCTATCCAGTATAAAGTAGCATGAGATAATTTCTGATAAAAGATCTTGTTTCACAAACTCTTAAGTATATTTAAATATTTCTGAGAAAAACTTACAGACTTCTGCCATCTTTTCGCTCTTTAATCAGGTGAGAACAGTGCAACAACCCAACTTGGTTCAACTAGCATTTATATCAAGTACTGGACAAATTACAGCCACCTAATAATGTTTAGAGTCAACCTTTCCACATGCCATACTTGCACGATACATATATAAACATATAAATTTCAAAGGAAATCTGGTTGTCTAAGACAGATTAGTAAACCAAATTCCAATGTATCATTAGCACATTTGATGTAAGCTTGAATAAAGAGATCCCTGAAGGACAGAGGGGTCTGAAAACATCTCCATAGTGGTAAGTGGCACCAAAGTGGGTATCGATAACATTAACACAAGATCCAACTACACTCCATAAAGAACAACACTCTGACCTACCTGCCAAAAAAAATTAACTACAACTTTGAAAAACCCTGCTTTTAGCCAGTTGAGAACTTAACTACAAATTCCAATTACTACCAGAAGTGGTAGTGGGCCAACACGAGCATGACCCAAAGATTGCTCAGGTGATCTCCAGAGAAAAGTACAAAATGATCCATCAGGGTACAGTGAGAAAATGTTAGCACTTCTATTTTTATCTGAAAAAAATATCTGCTAATATTTAACATATGGACTAAACATTAAAGCCCTCACTGAGTCTCTGTTATAAGGCCATGTGTCACCAACAGGCATTAAGTGAAAGGCTAACCCCAACAGGGTTGACAACATGCTGGGCAACGTGACATATAGTATTGATAGGTGCTAAGCAAGAATCTAGTTCTAAGGGCGCCTGGGTGGCTCAGTGGGTTAAAGCCTCTGCCTTCAGCTCAGGTCATAATCTCAGGGTCCCGGGATCGAGGCCTGCATCAGGCTCTCTGCTCAAAGGGGAGCCTGCTTCCTCCTCTCTCTCTGCCTGCCTCTCAGCCTACTTGTAATCGCTGTCAAATAAATAAATTTAAAAAAAAATCTTTAAAAAAAAATCTAGTTTTAACCAAACAAACCCTGATCAAATGGAATGGGCAAAGTAATTTTAAAAGATTCCTCCAAAAGAAATATTTGAATATAGCACCAAGGGGGGAAAAGGGCTGAGTTAAAGTTTCTCTTACTCAATGAAGTAAAAACCACCTTTATTAGAAGATTTACGAGAGGGATGGCCAAAAGAGAAAAAAACTGCAAAATTCATCAAAACTACCCTGTGAATAAGTCTGTTTTCTATCAGTAACAAAAAGACTAAACACTGCCCTAAGTGTAAAAGTGCCACAGTTGCCCTATTAGCTGAGAATGGAGTATGTGTATTCAATTTTTAAACTCAAACTCGCTTACTGAGAGAATAATAGGATTATTTTTAGAAACTATAAGTTAAAAAAAGAACTGGGCGCCTGGGTGGCTCAGTGGATTAAAGCCTCTGCCTTCGGCTCAGGTCATGATCTCAGGGTCCTGGGATTGAGCCCCGCATCCTCCTCTCTCTCTGCCTGCCTCTCTGCCTACTTGTGATCTGATCTCTCTCTCTGTCAAATAAATAAATAAAATCTTTAAAAAAAAAAAAAAAAACAGAAAAAAATGACATGTTGATTACCAATCTAACAACATCCAAATGTTTTTAAAAGTTAAAGAGCAATATGTTTGAACATGAACTGAAATAACATGTTTAAGCAGAAGCAATTTTTTATGTAACAGTGAAGAGGAAGAGCAAGAGAACTTTCATCCTATACTCTACACTTAGGTCCTATACTCAAAGTTCTCTACTGGGATTAGACAAATACACAAATAGCTTAAATGTAAATGCAGTAGTTACCAGTGCTGTCAACCAAGTATTTCAGGTTCTCCTTCCTACGGCTGCACTTCCCTATCTCCTTAAAGTTAGGGGAGGCCATGTAACTTGCTCTGACCAATGAAACCGGAACCACAAGTCCTTTCTGAACAGAAACTTATGAGCCTGAACGACTGGCTGTGCTTATCTTCCCTTTACGATAATGATGGACAGTGCTCCAGAAGGCGCCAGCTGTATCTGCCTACCTGGCTGCCAAAGTGAGAATGAAGCAGCCTGTGACTACTTATAACATGAGTGAAAAGTCATCTGTTGTTTAAAGCCACTGAAGTTTGGGGGTTGTCTGTTATCACAGCTTAACTCAGTCTACCCCGTGTAAGGTAGCATAAGGTAATTCTGATAAAGAATGATGGAAGCCCTAAGGAAGAATATTATGTTTCACTGAACATCTATCTGCTCAGTCTTGTTAAGAGGGGATGAAATTTTTAAAACCGTTTTCCCCATTCAGTGACTAATAACTTTCAAGTCTGCCTAAATATCTAAACAAGCTTTTGGTCATTTTGTGTAAGTTCCTCTCAAAAGAATTTTCAGCTTTTACAGAAGTCTTTTAAACAGAATTCAGCTTTTAGTTTATACACAAAAGCTTACCACTAAGTAATTCAATCCAGTTCTGGACCGTTTCTGGAGGCTGAGTCTCCTTAACATGCTTCAGAGCTTCATCAAGAAGAACATCCCCTGTTGGAGCATCTGACTTACAGATCACCTAAAATGTAAGCAATAAGAAGGATATGATCCACTAATGCTTTCTTCCAACCATCTCTTTAAATGAAAAACTTACACAATTATATAAATAGTTTATTATACTTAAAAGTTCCCAACGTGTACATGCAGTGTCAAGGTTCAGATTTTAAATTAATTCTCTATTAAGAAATCCAACATTAAAAAAAAAATCCAACATTTAAACCTAACCAGTTTAGCCACAATCATGAATGAAAATAAAGTTACTGTGGGCGCCTGGGTGGCTCAGTGGGTTAAAGCCTCTGCCTTCGGCTCAGGTAATGATCTCAGGGTCCTGGGATCGAGGCCCACATTGGGCTCCCTGCTCAGTGGGGAGCCTGCTTCCTCCTCTCTCTCTCCCTGCCTCTCTGCCTACTTGTAATCTCTCACTCTGCCAAATAAATAAATAAAATCTTTAAAAAAAAGAAAAGAAAGTTACTGTGTAAAAATTAATAAAGCAAAAGGCTAGAACAGTTTTTACTCAGTTAATTCTTTTCATTGCTAAACCTTGGGCTGTTTAATCAAGAAATTCATTTTTTAAACATTTATTAGTTACAGAAACAAACTCAATTATATACAATTATATATTCAATTCAGTATATGATAAAGGTGGCATTTTACTGTAAAATGTTGAACATTTTTCAACAGATGTTATTGAAACAACCGGCTAACCAATTAGAATTAAAAATTAGGTAAGAGCTGCCTCCTCAGAGCTTATACCACAATGAAAGATTTAAATACAAAATATATAATTTGACGGTGAAAAGTTTTTTTCAGAATTGTGGCAACTAGCAGAAACCTTGAAAATACCCATAGGTTTAGTAACATAATTTTTAAACACTACAAAACTTTTTAAAGCTAAGATGGATACAGAATCCATCTGAAAGTAGAAAAATACAAACCCGGGGAATGAGGGAAGAAAATGCTATAGGCGTGCCTGGGTGGCTCAGTCAGTTAAGCATCTGCCTTCAGGTCAGGTCATGATCCCAGGCTGCTGGGATCCAGCCCCATTATGAGGCTCCTTGGTCAGCAGGGAGCCTGCTTCTCCCTCTCCCTCTGCCTGCTATTTGACCCACTTGTGCTCTCTGTCAAATAAATAAAATCTTTAAAAAAAAAAAAATTAAGGAAGAAAAAGAAAATACTACTTTAGCCAAGTATTAGGTTTCTATAGCCTTCACTGAGTTCTTGGCTAAGCAACAAATTTCTAGTTGAAATTCTATAATACCAAATTTTAATATTATATTAGTTAGCTATTAAAATATCATACAATTTTAAAATATTTTTTAAATGCAGCAGTTCTCCCTTAAACTTGTCTTCAACACGTGTCCTTTACCCTTCTGCTCAGTCTTCTGAAAGGCTAAAAAATATAACGGTAATTTCTGAGACAGCATGACCCAACAGAAATATAACCAGAATAACAAATGCAAGCCACAAATCTTCTTAAATTTCTGTAGTTACATTAAAAAAAGGGAAAAGGAACAGGTAAAGTTAATTTTAATATATTTTACTTAACCTACTATAGTCAAAATAGTAACATGTAATAAATATTTTTAAATTGAGATATTTTACATTCTTCTTTTTTCATGGTTAAGTTTTCAAAAATCCAGTGTTTTTATTTACAACATGTCTTAATCTCACTAGCCACATTTCAAGTGTCTGGCTCACAGACATATGTGGCTAATGGCTATGGTACGCAGACACAGAACATTTTCATCACAGAAAGTTCTACTGGACAGTACTACTCTGAGCCATGATTTTTGGAAGGGGTCAGAGAGAGTAAGAAAAAAGGAGAACTTTAGCAGAAAAACATTGTTTGTTCATATAATGTGGTCATGCTACCACTTCTGACCTCTCACTTACCCCTCAAAGTTACTGCAATCTGGCCTCAACACCCGCCTCATGCCCACCCTCAGATATGTCTTTTATCAGGTCACAAGAACCTAGGTATATTCCTAGGGGATCTTTTTTCTCATGAAATTCTGTCCCCTCAATCTCTCCAAGTTGGGACTACTCTTCTCCATCACCTCTGCAATTATTCCACTCAATGTAGTTATATTTTGCCTGGATTAAGATTCCTAACTAGTTTTTCTAGTTTCAATCCATTCTCCTCACTGATCTTTTTAAAAGGCAAGTCTTATCATGCGATCTCATGGTTTCTTGCTTCAAACTCCTCAATGGCTCAGAATAGTTCTAAATCCCTTAACAAAATTCAGCAATCTGTGGCCCAGTGGTAAATATGCTCTCCCCACACCTTTAATTTCCATTTAGTGTACTGTACCTTAGAGGAGAGCCTCATTCTTAAAATATGAAGTTAACCAAAAATGACAAGATCCTGAAAGAAAACCTTCAACATCAAAGAAACCAAAAGACAGCAAGTAAGAACCTGAAGAAACAGATAAAAGAAATTTTCGAAAGAGCCATAATATTCTTAGAGATTTAAAAAAAGATATTACATCCATGAATCAAGAGGCTATGATAAAAACAAAACACAAGAAAAGGCTCCTAAAAATCAAAAATATTAAAACCATATAAAAAAACTCAAAAGAGGGTTAAGAAAAAAGTAAGGAAGGCCAATTATATCTTAATAAAGCTAGGAAACTAAGAAAAAGAAAAAAAGACTAGGCAAGAGGTGCCTATCAAACTTAAAGTTCTGGAAAATAGAGCAAAGATATAAGAAATAGAAGAAAACTTTATAAAACCAAAACTAAACATTTCTAGATTGAAAGAACCCATGCATAACAAATTTTAATATATGTGCTGTCAAAGCGAGCACAGAATAATGAATTTTAAGAGACCCACATCAAGGCATATCGTATAATATCAGAACACGGGGATAAACAGAAGATCTAAAATGCTTCCAGACAGGGAAACAGGTATCACATGAAGAATAAAAATCAGAAGGGCACCAGACTTTAACAGCAACTCTGTATACTAGAGGACAGTGGGGAAATGACTTAAAAATTCTGTGGAAAAATAACTTAAATCTAATATTCTATTCCCAAACTGTCAAATGAAAATGAGGTACAGTAAAGAAATTTTCAGGCATGTAAAGTCTCAAAACATTTTCCTCCCACAAGGATGGAAAAAAAATATTAGATCCAGAAACAGGGCATTGAAAGCAGTAAAATGAGACCGGAAGTCCCAATAGAACCAAACCAAAACCAGCACAGACTAAAGTACAAGGCAAATTCTAATGGAGTTACCTAATGTATTTGAACACCTGAAAATTAATAATGCTAGTTTTTCTCTGAGGGAGCATGTAAGAAAAAAAGGTACAGAGAAAATATTTTTTAAAAAGAAGATTATTAAAACTCTAGGAAAAAAAAAGAGGGGCACCTGGGTGATTCAGTTGGTTAAGCATCTACCTTCAGCTCAGGTCATGATTCTGGGGTCTTGGGATTGAGTCCCAAGGCAGGGAACCTGCTTCTCTCTCTCCCTCTGCCTACCACTCCCCGCACTTGTACCCTCTCTGACAAATAAATAAAAAATTTTTTAAAAAGTGAAAAGAAAATATAGCATATAATCAAACTCTGCAGGGTTTTAACATAACTGCAATAATATAAAATAATTGTTACTGTTTTGCAAATAATTATGATGTAACTATCAGGAACATTGGGGGTGGAGATAAGTAGGTATTAAGAGAGCCAAATGTTCGAATTTTTTTTTTCCTCATCTTTTCTAATAGAAAGTAAACAGCATTTCAAAGTGATTTATCAAGAGGTGGCAGGGGCACCTAGCTGGCTCAGTCGATAGAGCATGTGATTCTTGATCTTGAGGCTGTAAATTCAAGCCCCAAACTGGCTGTAGAGATTACTTAAAATCTTTAAAAATGAGAGAGAGACGGCAGTATAAGCTCATTTAGAAGTATGGACATAAATGCCAAAAGAAATAACTAAGAGAGCTATAGCAAGTTGAACAGTGGTCCCCAAGAAGTGTTTAGGTCTTAACCCCTAGAACCTAATCCCCAGTTAATCTTTGTGGATGAGATTACATTAAATTAGATATGGAGACAATGGGGCACCTAGATGGCTCAGTGAGTTACGCATCCGACTCTTGATTTTGGCTCAGGTCACGATCTTAGGGTCAGGCTCCATGCTTGGTGGGGAGTCTGCTTCTCTCCCTCTGGCTCTCCCCGTCTAAGCACTCTCTTTCTAATAAATAAATAAATCTTTAAGAAAAAAATTAGATATAGAAATCATCCTGGATTATCAAGAGGGGCCCTCAATGTAATGAAAACATCCTCATAAAAGACACACAAATGAGAGACACACAGGAGAAGGCAGTGTAAAGACAGAGCAGAAAGAGATAACGGCCAAAGGCCAAGGAAATCCTGGAGCCACCAGAAGGCAGGAGAATTAAGGAATAGAATTTTCCTTAGAGCCTTCTACGAAAACAAACATATGCTCGCCTCCAGAACTGTGAGACAATACACATCAGTTGTTTTAAGCCATAAAGTCTGTTGTAATTTGTTAAGGTGACCCTGCAAAACTAATACAAGGACTGAGAATGCCTGCCTCTCAGGAGGAGGACTAAGGAGTGGGGAAAAGTGAATAGAAGATGGCTATTTTTTGTTATAAGCCTTTTATAATTTGATTTTACAACTATTATACATGTATTATCTTAATGAAATCAATAATTATTTTGTCAATAAATTAAATGATATTGGAGTATTTTTCCAAAGGACTTATCAACCACTTAGTTAAGGTCTTGGTCTCCATAGTATCCCCAGGTTTGAGCACAGTATATGGTAGACTTAAGTATTAAATAAATATTTGATGAAGAAATGAACAAAAGAGCAAATAATTTGCTGATAACCAACACAAAGCTGGTTCTTGTTCCCACAAAAAAAACTATTATCAAAATCTTTTCACTTTAAAGTCAGGGCTTGGTAACATTAATGCAAAAACTTTTATAATTACTATAATTAATAGCAATCTATATGTGTATTTCATTGAAACTGTAACAAATTCTTAAGAGTTTTTTCCCTTCATAAATCTATGGTTGCAGAATAAAATGGAATAGAAATTGTATTCTGCTTTATGATACAATTCTCTAAAAGAAAATTTTAACATCAACCTCATACCAGCTCATTTAACTCTATTCGGAATGACTAGATTAGAATGAATTTTAAAATCACATAAGGAACATGTTCTGCTATACAGTGTTTACTCTGCACGGAACTTTCAAGAAAACCATTAATGTGGCTTTCTTTCCTACAGGATTATGGCATATCAACCAAAAAATGTTCAGTTATATTTTACATTTCATTTAAAAAAAAAAAAGTTCAGTTCTGACCTAAAATTTTGTAGATTTCATTAAGACACTGTATTAAAGGAAAAATCACACCATGGCCCCAAGAAACACAATGACAGACTAAAAGAGAAACAGTCTTGAATATCTGAGAGTGAGGGTGGAGTTAAAAATTCTAAAAACTAGAGCGCCTAGGTGGCTCAGTGGGTTAAAGCCTCTGCCTTCGGCTCAGGTCACGATCTCAGGGTCCTGGGATCAAGGCCTGCATCTGGCTCCCTGCTCAGCGGGGAGAGCCTGCTTCCTCCTCTCTCTCTGCCTGCCTCTCTGCCTACTTGTGATCTCTCTCTGTGTCAAATAAATTTAAAAAAAAATTCTAAAAACTAGCCAAAAATAACTATTTATACAAACCTTTACAAAAGAGAAGGTAGAGATCTAAAAAGTGTTCATATTCTGCCAAAAAGCCCAACAGCCTATGGACAGTTAACTTGCAAAGTAACAACTTTAGTTTTAAAACAAAGTTAATGTCAAGTCTTTCCAAAGTATGGCTTTCAGAAGCAGCAAATGAAGTTTGGAGTCTTTCTGAATATGCAAGATGCAGAGGGAACCAGTGAGTCTAACAAAGAATTACATTAATCATTACGTACAAAGAAGCAAGGAACCAAAATGCAAAAAAGACATGTAAACACTATTTCCAATAAAGTCTTAACACTTCAAAATCAACTTTCTCTTTAATTCTTTGAGTCTATTAGTAGAAACTTTCATTTTTTGTCAGCACAAACTCTTTAAAAAGGATGTTATTCAGCACTCCTCTTACCTTTCTTGTTAACAGACTTTTACGTCTCATTCCACAAGCCTCTAGTTGTAACCTTCCTCTTAGTGCTAATTCAATTAACATACAGCCACGTAATCCAGATGATATACAGTCATTCCAAAATGATGTGTAACCCTAGTTAAAAAGGGGGGGAGGGGAGAAAACAAAATAGCTAATTTACTTTGAATTCAGATTCAAAAACAGAAATATCCTTGGCCAAAATTACTTTCGGTGCCTTTTACCTTTCGAATCTTTTCATAATTATAATTTTAAGTAAAATACTGAAAAATTACAAGTATTATACATTACTAATCTAGATTTTTCAAGTGTTTATTGTCTTTTCACCACTAGTCCTTACATGCACATAAACAAATAATAGCAGTTTATTATTGGTACATGTGGACAAATTTTAAAAGCTCAGGAAAAACAATCTAGCCCAATGTAGCCTCAGAGAGAATTAAAACATCACTCATTCAATGCTTTTTAAGTATAAAAACACAAAGCTAATTTTGAAAGAATATATTGGGAAATTTATGTGAGGGCCCATGCCTAAAGTTCTAAATAACACCCCCACCAAGAGTAATTTAAGGGCAACATCCAAGGTGGAAGAACAACCAGATAGAATGATACTGACAGACACCTATAGATGTGGGGGTACTCAAATCAACCGGATGAAGTCTGGGCAATTTTTCAGTGAATAATTGGAGTTCTTCAAAATATGAAGTCATGAACTCTGACATCTACTAATTTAAGGTATCCAACTCAGGAAAAAGCAGAACTTGGTTCTTAGAACAAGGTAACATGATCCTGGTAGGAGGGAGAGCCAGCCAATTGATTCTGTGAAGAACATCCTGTGAAGAACAGAGGGCCTAAGGGGCCTAGCCCCTTGATTCTGTCACTCTCCTAAGGTCAATCTTGGTACTTTGCCAGGTCACAATGGTCAGCCTGTGTATCTAAAGATGAATGACCAACCATCAGGGTCCATCGGATTCCTCTACTGACACAGGGACTTAAATTAGCCTAATGAAATTACCACTCCTGAGGGAACAGGCTTTGGGAAAGTGAGAATTCAGACTAAGGGAGCCACAAAGGGATAAACAAAATATCGATTTAAAGAGGCCAATTTGATACAGGAAAATAGATAGAGGCCAATATGATACAGGAAAAAAATATAAATAAATAAATATGATACAGGAGACTGACTGGACTTGAAAGAACACTCTTAAACTCAGTAAATGGTAGGGGTCTGATTAACATAAGACTGCTACGGGGCGCCTGCTTCTCCCTTTCCCTCTGCCCCTTCCCCTGGTTATGCTCTCTCACTCTCTCCCTCAAATAAATAAATAAAATCTTTTAAAGAGTGCCAGAGGTTTAGCAACTTGGTTAGTGAGACCAATAAGTTACAGAGGCTACTAGGTAAAAGCCATGGCCTGTGTTCCCATGCCAACTAAAGTCCTGCGAAGCCTGGGAATGGATTCCACGTGATATCAAAGAACACAGAACTACAGAACACACCTCGTGAAGCAATAATGCATGTGGACCGCACCACACTGTCTAGGAGACTGGAAATTCGGATGAATTAGCTATGGAATGAGTGAGCTACAGAAAAGCTCACATTTGCTAGCATAGGATGAAATATGTCTCAACCTCAGCCGCTCCCAGGGTAATGGTATACCCAGAGAGGTTAGCAAAATACAATCTTTAATAGCAGACTTTAAAGATCTACATTTATGTGAAAAGCTTTTCGGCATTACCACTAAAAGACATGAACAGAATTAAATTCATGTCTCGAAGCTAACAAATGAGCATGGACAGTTCTGTAGCAAAACACAATCAGGAATTAACCAGGTTGGGGGAGGGGAGAGACAGGGGAGAAATACTAAACAGGGCAAGGTTAATTTTAAAAATTTGAATGGTATAACTGGATCAAGATGACAATGCCATCCCTGAAATTAAGTATATTAGAGGAAAAGCAGTAGACTGTATGAAAGTCAAGCGACTCTGGCCATGACGTAGACCAGCAAGATTCTGCAGTAAATTCATGTCCCAATACATGTATGACAGACCAGCAGGGGTGACATTACTCAGTTACAAGCAAGCCCTTTATAGGAGACTCCTAATCTCACAAAACAAACTGAGGGTTACTGGGGGGTGGGAGGGTAGGGATAGGGTGGATGGGTTATGGACATTGGAGAGGGTTTGTGCTTTGGTGAATGCTGTGAAAGATGTAAGCCTGATGATTCACAGACCTGTACCCCTTGGGCAAAGAATAAAAATAAAATTTAAAAAAAAAAAACAAAAAACAAGCAAGCCCTTTAATCTTTTCATCTCTAGTGCTAATCTTAAAACTACATCTTATCAATCCCAAAACATACATTTTAAAAGCTTACAGTCTCTATATGGATGATGAATATTAACTAAATCTATTTTGGCAATAAGCATTTCACAATATTTGTAAATCAAACCATCATGCTCTACACCTTAAATTCACACATTGATGAGTTTGTCCATTTTTCTCAAAAAAAAAAAAACTGCAGGGGTGGGGGGAGAGTTAAATATCTCTAAAATTGGGATGCATTTCAAAATAAGACAGTACCTTAAAAGAAATGGCAAATCATAGCTATTGAGCTAACTAAACCCATGGAAGAGAGAAGAGACATGTTGCACAGGCCCCACACATCCAGAGCAATGTAGTGATTAGGGTCCAACCAGTCAGTTACTTGGAGTACCTAAAACTTGGTACAAGACTGGATAACCATATCCAGGCATGCCACGAATCTACATACCTACCTTGTAAAAAAAATTTATAAGGGCAAAGCATTTTCTCCTCAGACAAACCATTATCCCCTGAAACAAATTCCAAGAACCTGTATTCAGGTAGGATGGTTGTATATTCAGGGCACATTGAGTTTCTGTGCCCTTAAAAATTTACCTCATCCTAATAAAATCTTAAAAAAAAAAAAAAATTACCTCATCCGTTAAGCAGAGCAAGCCAGGCACATTAAGAACAACAGTTAAAACAGGTGAGGAAGGGCGCCTGGGTGGCTCAGTGGGTTAAAGCCTCTGCCTTCGGCTCAGGTCATGATCTCAGGGTCCTGGGATCGAGGCCCGCATCGGGCTCTCTGATCAGCAGGGAGCCTGCTTCCTCCTCTCTCTCTCTCTCTCTCTCTCCCCGCCTGCCTCTCAGCCTACTTGTGATCTGATCTCTCTGTGTCAAATAAATAAATAAATAAATAATCTTAAAAAAAAAAAAAAAAAACAGGTGAGGAAGACCTGACACTGTAACGCGGTTTATGATCTGGGCTCAAAAGGCACAACTATATACATTTGCAACCATGTTGTGAGAAGGTAAAGAAGCCCCAATAATGATAATGTAGTCAGTGACACCACACAGCTCTTGTACTTTAGAAGTCAATAATCATTTTAGATCCCTAAATGGGTTTGAGATTCTACCACCAGCAATGGAGTATCTTCATGCCTGTGGTTGGTCTAAGGATAGGTACTCAAAGTTCAGGGTCACACTAAGGGAGGACCACACTGGCCAGACAATCCACTTACTGATGAAGCAGGAGCAGCTGCACTAAGAATACCAGCAGCCATAGGACCTTGAGGATGTCCCCTACTCACTGTAGAAGAAACAACGGGGGGCTAAAAGACCACAAGAAAACTATTTTCGGGCCCTAAAAGCCTGTGATCAGAAATCAGTTCCAATATTTTCAAACACAGGATGGGAGAGGCAGAGATATTCCAAGCAGAGATGTTCCCACAAAATCCAGAGAAACATGACTTCATTAGGTTCATGGGTCCAAAACAAGAGGGCACATACAAGAACAGAGAATGCATTAAGACCTCAATATGGTCATACTGATGAGTTGGGATGCTAGAAAATAAAAAATGGCCACATTTAAAGACACATGTGCAGTTCACAAGGCCTCCAACAAAACTAAGAATAGAACACAAAAGACAAGGAATCCAAGGGTCCTGGAAACTAATTCAAAGCATCTCTACTTGAATAACAACAAATAATAACCAGATAAGTAGAAACTTTGCCAATGGGATGCTAGCTAAATTAATTAATTATAGAGTACTCCTTCAATCAATCTTTTGTTGTTCAGAGTCCCTGGCATCACAGACTCAACCAGACAAATGGCCAAATTTTAGGAGAGGCCTCCTGAAGGTTATGGAACATAAACTGAGATAAAATACCTTTATCAGATAGTATGCCATTCAGAAGCAAGTAGCCAAGCAGAAAGAATGAATGGTACATAGCAAATGAGGCAATGATCTTGGGGACATGCTCTGCAGACACAAGTCTTCCCTTGGTGGGCAGTTCCGAGGTCTAAATTTAGGGGACAGAGACTACAAAAAGCCCAATGTTGCCACATGTCTAAGCAACAATCTCCAACACAGCTTTTTCTCAGTGGTAAGATATTTATCACTCAGTGGGTTAAGTGGCTCAGTGGGTTAAGCCTCTGCCTTTGACTCAGGTCATGATCTCAGGGTCCTGGGATCGAGCCCTTCATCGGACTCTCTGCTCAGCGGGGGGCCTGCTTCCCCCTCTCTGACTGCCTATCTGCCTACTTGTGAGCTCTCTGTCAAATAAATAAATAATCTTTAAAAAAAAAAGGATATTTAATTGGGTCTCTATTTGCCTGATTCCCTTTATTTCTCTCAAGTGGCTCAATATGAATGGGGGAAAGGGTGTTGTTTTATTGGGCCCCTAAAAATGCAAACACTGAGTTCTCACCATTTCAGTTTACAAGCTCTAGAAGTGCTTAATGAGAAGCTTTCGTTTTAAGAATTAGGGGCGCCTGGGTGGCTCAGTCAGTTAAGCAGCTGCCTTTGGCTCAGGTCATGATCCCAGGGTCCTGGAATCGAGCCCCACATCAGGCTCCCTGCTCAGTAGGGAGCCTGCTTCTCCCTCTCCCTCTGCCTGCTGCTCTGCCTACTTGCGCTATTTCTCTGTCAAATAAACAAAATCATTAAAAAAAAAAAAAAACCCCACGGGGGCGCATGGGTGGCTTAGTCGGTTAAGCGTCTATCTTCTGTATAATGTTGAATTTTGGTGTGATCAATGTTTTTAGAAATGGCTTTCTATACAGACGTTCCTCAGCAAATAAAATATCAGGTTATCAAAACATTTGGTGTTTACTACCAAACCCAATCCAAAAGTTGTACTAGTGAGGCCACTCTTGGTTCACATATACCCTTATTTTGAAACTTTGCCGTCATCTTCAGATTCTACAGAGAGGTGATTGTGCCCTGTCACATCTATTTGGACCAAGATGGGCAAACCAAAGTTTCCCTCCTGGGAATCTAACTTGGGGACACAGAGGCTGGGTTGGTCATATGGTTGGGCATGGGCACTGGCATATGAGTTCTAACTGATTACATGGCTTGCAAAGCCACCAGCCATTTTGTTCACAGTCTGAGAATGAAGGTAAACAGAAAGGAAAACAGAAGAGATACGCAGAACATAAATGAGAGAATATACAACATTGAAGCAAACCAAGACATACAGAAACAGACGTACAGAGACAGACACACTTACAGAATAGCATTCTAGCAACAGAAACTTTCCTATGTGTTTGGGCTATACTCCTGAACACATGCATCTCCTTAACTTAAACTACTCTGAAGAAATTTTTGTTCTAACAAGCAAGTAACTTCTAATAAAGCTAAAAGGAATTTAATGAGGTGACATTATGTATCTGACAAAGGTCTAAAAGTATATAAACTACAACTAAAAGATTTATATAGGCCAACAAATATTGTGCAGGGCTAAAAAATTCAAATTTGCATGCACTTAACTAGCCTCTTTATGATAGAGGGCATATGCTTATTTCATAAATAAACAGTGGTCCAATTCACCCATATTATCATTTCTAAAAGAGCAAACTAGGACTTACTAATCAAACAAATGCCACTTACAAGTGCCACATTCCAATTAATCTCATCTAATTAGAAGCAAATTAAATCCTGATATCCCCAACCTTACGAAAGTAAAAAATACAGATATACTTTAAAACACACACACACACACACACACACACACACACACACACACACACACTAAAAAAGTATTTACAAAACAGACAAATCCAAATTCAGGGACATTCTACTAAGTAACTGGTAAGAACTAAAGGAAATCATATTTAAAGAATTAAAGGAAAAAATGACAATAACCATTAAGACAACGATTCATCAAATACAGAATCTCAGGAAAGAGTTGAAAATTCTGTAGTTAAAATTAGTAACTGAAATGAAAAGTTCACTACAAGAGCTCAGCAGATTTGAAATTAAAGAGAATCAAGGAACTTAATTTGAAGAACAGAAAGAAAGAAGTGAGGAATGTCACATATACTTCAATTAAGAAGAAAAGAGAAAAAAAATGAGGAAAGCCTCAGAGACTAAGGTCTTCAAAACTCCAAGAATAGGAGTAAAAGGAGTTCTCAGAAAGAGAAAGAGCAGAAAAAGTAACAGTTGAAATTTCCCAAACTGGGAAAATATTCATCTAAGATCCAGATGCTCAATAAACTCCAAACTGGATAAACACGAAGAGATCAACAAACCTAGACATGTCATAGTCAAACTGTGGAGAAAAATCTTGATGGCAGCAAGACAAAACACCTTCTCACATATAAGGGAACAATACAGTCACCAGTTAACTTCTCAACTACAAACTCTGGAGACTGGAAACTAGAAGGTACTGAGATAACATACTTAAAGTGCTGAAAGAAAAAATACCATCAATCAAGAATCTACACTCAGCAAAATCATCTTTCAAATATGAATGTGAAACTAATAATGAATCTGCTGCTAGATCAAACTGATAAGAAATTGACTAAAGGAAGTCCTGCTACTGAAAAAGTCACATGGTATTTCAAATCCATATAGAAGATAGATACAAAGGTAAATTTTAAAAAACTCTATTTGCCACTAGGGAAATATAAATCAAAACCACAATAAGATAATACCTTACACCAGTTAGAATGGCCAAAATTAACAAGACAGGAAACAACAAGTACTGGTGAGGATGTGGAGAAAGAGGAACCCTCTTACACTGCTGGTGGGAATGAAGGCTGGTGCAGCCACTCTGGAAAACAGCAGGGAGATTCCTCAAGACATTAAAAACACAGCTACCCTAAGACCCAGCAACTGCATTACTAGGTATTTACCCCAAAGATACAGATGTAGTGAAAAGAAGGGCCACATACACCCCAATGTTCACAACAGCAATGTCCACAACAGTCAAACTGTGGAAGGAGCTGAGATGCCCTTCAACAGATGCATGGATAAAGATGTGGTCCACATATACAATGGAATATTACTCAGTCATCAGAAAGGATGAATACCCACCATTTGCACTGACATGGATGGAACTCAAGGGGATTATGCTAAGTGAAATAGGTCAAACAGAAAAAGACAATTATATGGTTTCACTCATATGTGGAACATAAGGAATAGAGCAGAGGACCACAGAGGAAGGGAGGGAAAACAGAATGGGAAGAAATCAGAGAGGGAGACAAACCATGAGAGACTCTGGATTCCAGCAAACAAACTTAGGGTTACAAAAGGCGGGGGGAGGGATGAGGCAACTGGGTGATGGATATTAAGGAAGGCACATGTTGTGATGAGCACTGGGTGATATTCGCAACTAATGAATCACTGAACATTACATCAAAAACTTATGATGTACTATATGCTTTTTATTATTTTTTTTATGATGTACTATATGCTAACTGAACATAAAATAATCAGGCAAGGGGCACCTGGGTGGCTCAGTGGGTTAAAGCCTTTGCCTTCGGCTCAGGTCATGATCTCAGGGTCCTGGGATAGAGGCCCGCATCGGGCTCTCTGCTTGGCAGGGAGCCTGCTTCCTCCTCTTTCTGCCTGCCTCTCTGCCTACCTGTGATCTCTCTCTCTCTCTGTCAAATAAATAAATAAATAAATAAAATCTTAAAAAATAATAATCAGGCAAAAAACTATTTTCTTTTTCCTTTTAAAAACTTATTTAAAAGCAAAAGTTGCATAAAAAATAAGTATATAACACTACTGTTGGGGTTATAACATAAATTTGTACTATTTCTGACAATAACGCACAAACGAAAAAATGCACAAAAGAAGGGTGAGTACATGAAGCTATACTGAAGTTTCTATATCTTGCCTGGATTAAGTGAGTATTCGTTTGAAGAATGTGAAAAAGATAATATGTTGTAACTTCTAAAGTAACTACTGAGAAAAAGACTTGGATTAATACAGGAAAAAAGGAGGAAGAAAAGAAAAAAGGGAGGAAATTTAAATGTTACAGTTATAATTTTCTATTTAATACAAAAGAAGGCAGTAAAAGAGGAAGAGAGGAACCAAAAGGATTATTTGACATAAAAAACAAAGAGCACCGAGGCTGGTGTAAATCAAACTCTACCAGTAATTACATAACTGTGAACAGGTGAAATACTCCAATCAAAGATAAAAGACTAGGGTGCCTGGCTCAGTCGGTTAAGTGACTCAAGCGTCTGAATCTGCTCATGATTTCACGATGGTTAAGATGGAGCTCCGAGTCTCCACGCTCAGCAGAGTTGGCTTCGGATTCTCTCTTCCTCTGCTTCCTCTTCTACACCCCCCCCCACTCACACACAGCACATTCTCTCTCTATAACATACATAAATAAAATCTTAAAAAAAAAGATAAAAGATTGTTGGGGCCCCTGGGTGGCTCAGTCAGTTAAGCATCAGAGTCTTGGTTTCCACACAGGTCGTGGTCTCATGGGTTGTGGGATGGGGTGCAGCAGGCTCTGCCTGAGGATTCTCTCCCCTTGCCCCCTCCCTACTTGAGCATATGCACACACACTCTTTCTCTCTCAAATAAATAAACCTTTAAAAAAAAAAAAAAGATAAGGACCCCCTAGGTGGCTCAGTCAGTTGAGCGGCTGCCTTCAGCTCCAGTCATGGTCTCAAGGTCTTGGAATCAAGTCCTACGTCAGGCTCTCCGCTTGGCAGTGGGTCGGCTTCTCCCTCTGTGATCTCTCTTGCCCTCTCAAATAAATAAATAACAACTAAAAATAAACAAATGAAAATAAATGAATTTAAAAAAGATAAAAGACTCTTAAGACTGGATAAAAGACCTAACCATATGCTGTCTAAAAGAGACAATTTAAATTCCAAAACATAAATAGGCTTACAAGAATGAAAAGAACATGCAAACACAAATCAAAAGAAAATAAATTAAAAGAAAATCAAATTCAAAAGAAAACAGGTATGTTAAAAGACAAAGTAGACTTCAGAGTAAAGAAAATTAAGAGAAACAAAGGGGACATTTTCATGATAAAGAAGTTAACCATCAGGAAGATACAACAATTATAAACAAACATACACACACCTAACAAGAGAATCCCAAAATACATGAAGCAAAAACTGACAAGAGAAATACACAATACAGTAACAGTAATTAACTACACTGACAATAACTGATAGAACTAGACAAAAAACAAAGATATAAAACTGAACAACACTACCAACCACATTAACTTAACTGGCATTTATAAAACTCTCCAACAAACAACAGTAAAATATACATGATTTTCAAGCACACCTGGAATATTTTCCAAGATGGACCATATGGTAGCCCATAAAACAATGAATTTAAAAGGACTGAAATCATATGAAGTATTTTTACTCCAAGGGAATCAAATTAGAAATCAACAGAATGAAATCTGGGAAATCTCCACTTGGAAATTAATCTATGACTTCTAAATAATCCACTGGTCAAAGAAATCACCAAAAAAAATTAGGAAATATTTTGAATTCAATGAAAATAAAAACACAAGGGACCCCTGGGTGGCTCAGTTGGTTAAGCAGCTGCCTTCGGCTCAGGTCACAATCCCAATGTCCTGGGATCGAGTCCTGCATCAGGCTCCTTGCTCAGCAGGGAGCCTGCTTCTCTCTCTGCCTCTGCCTGCTTGTGCTTTCTCTCTCTGACAAATAAATAAATAAATAATCTTAAAAAAAAGAAAAACACAAAATATCAAAATCTATGAATAAAGTAGTGTATAAAAAGAAATTTACGGGCGCCTGGGTGGCTCAGTGGGTTAAGCCTCTCAGGTCATGATCTCAGGGTCCTGGGATCGAGTCCTTCATCGGGCTCTCTACTCAGCAGGGAGCCTGCTTCCTCCACTCTCTCTGCCTGCCTCTCTGCCTACTTGTGATCTCTCTCTATCAAATAAATCAATCTTAAAAAAAAAACTAGAAAAAGAACAAACTAAATCCAAATCTATCAAAGGGAAGGAAATAATAAAGATTAGAACAGAAATCAATGAAATGTAAAATACAAAACTGGGAAGTAGGGGATCCATGAAGCCAAAAGTTATTTCTTTAAAAAAAAAATCAAGGTTAAAACAGGGGAAAGGAGGACAGGAAGAAAGGCAGAGAGAGGGAAGAGATATGCAAATTACCAAAGTCAAAAATAAAAGGAGGAGCATCACTTCCAAACATACAGAAATTTAAAGGACTACAAGGGGGGGCGCCTGGGTGGCTCAGTGGGTTAAAGCCGCTGCCTTCGGCTCAGGTCATGATCCCAGGGTCCTGGGATCGAGGCCCACATCGGGCTCTCTGCTCAGCAGGGAGCCTGCTTCCTCCTCTCTCCTCTCTCTCTGCCTGCCTCTCTGCCTACTTGTAATCTCTCTCTCTGTGTCAAATGAATAAATAAAAAAAAAAATCTTTAAAAAAATAAAAAAATAAAAAAAAATAAAAAATAAAGGACTACAAGGGAACACTATAAACAACTGTATGCCAATAAAGTAGACAACTTAGATGAAATGTTCAAATTCTTAGAAAAACACAAATTACAAAACTAAAGAATAAAAATCAGAATAAACCCATAACAAGAAATAGAATTACGTAATAATAATTGTGGTTTTTTTAAAGATTTTATTTATTTATTTGACACAGAGAGAGAGAGTACAAGTAGGCAGAGAGGCAGGCAGAGAGACAGGGAGAGGAGGAAGCAGGCTCCCTGCTGAGTAGAGAGCCTGATGCGGGCCTCGATCCCAGGACACTGAGATCATGACCTGAGCCGAAAGCAGAGGCTTTAACCCACTGAGCCACCCAGGCGCCCCGTAATAATAATTGTTACACAAAGAATGTCGTTGAGATGTAGGAAGATCCAGACTGGACCAGATGAGAAACCTGAATACCAACCCTGGCCATAAGGAAAATTTTTTACAGGATTTGAAGAAAGTCATTTATATCCTCTCTGTGTCTCCATTTTATCATCTACACCATGAAACAGACAGACTTCAAGCGTTCTACAAGTATGATTCTAAGCAATTAAGAATTCCCTAAGAGGTATGCGACTTAGAGCAAAACCAGACACATGATCGTGTTAAATTCCAAAAAAGCATTTGCAAGTCAATCATCAAGGGTATTCTTTAAAAAAAACCCTTAATTTTTTTAAAAAAATTTTATATATTTATTCGAGAGAGAGAGAGCACGAGCAGGGTGGGGCAGAGGGAGAGGAAGAAGTGGACTTCCTGAAGAGCAGGGAGCCTGAATAACAAGGCTTGACACCAGCACCCTGAGATCATGACCTTAGCTGAAGGCAGACGCTTAACCAACTGAGCCACCCAGGCACCCCTTAAAAACTCTTTAATAGCATATCAAGAACTGTCTGAAGAATAAAGTTACTGCATCTCAGGATAGATAAGCATTTATAATGAGGTACCTGAAAACTGGTGTTTGGCACTGTTATACATTAAGCCTAGAAGAGGCCAAGAAAATTTTCAAGTTTTCAACTGGCAATGTGATCTTGTTAAATGTCAAACTGGTAAGAAAATTTGGGACTATCTTGCCACACCAGTAAGTTACAGAGGCATGGCAAGTTGTACTACATTTAGATTTTAAGAATTCAAATTAAACTCTCAGGTTGATAGGACCCGGAGTACACAGAAATCTAAAGATCACCACTGTTTCCTAAAAACCACACATCCTGCTACACTGAGGTAACTAATGAGCCCTACGGAAAGTAGCCTATCATCAGAAAGAATACGGGTTAAAAAGCAAAAGAAGGGCGCCTGGGTGGCTCAGTGGGTTAATGCCTCTGCTTTCTGCTCAGGTCATGATCTCAGGGTCCTGGGATCGAGGCCCTCATCGGGCTCCCTGCTCAGTGGGGAGCCTGCTTCCCCCTCATCTCTTTGCCTGCCTCTCTGCCTCCTTGTGATCTCTCTCCCTCTGTGAAATAAATAAAAATAAAAAATCTTTAAAAAAAAAAAAAAAGCAAAAGAAAATAGGGGTACCTGGGTAGCTCAGTCGGTTAAGTGTACTCTTGATTTAGGCTCAGGTCATTATCTCAGTGTCATGGGATCGAGCCCTGTGTCAGGCTCTGCACTCAGAGCAGAGTCTGCCTATCCCCCTCCCTGGCTTGTGCTCAACCCCATCCACTTGTACTCACTCATGCTCCATCACTCCTGCTCTTTCACTCAAATAAATAAAATTTTTTTTAAAAAGTCAAGAAACAAAACAGATTGCAGAAAAATTAGTTCTCCTATCCTTGTACAGAAGTAGCCCCTAGGATAGCCCCCAATAACCCCCACCTCTTGGTATCCATACCCTTATATAATTCCCACCTTGTAGGCTGGACTTGCTTCTAACAGAGTATGACAAATACCATGGTTAAGTCACTTCAGAGGTTAGTTACAAATACACTGTGGGCTTCCATCTTGGGCCTCCTCCCTTGCTCTGCCAGCTGCCATGTTTTGAGCTGTCCTACACAGACACATCAGGCAAAGACTGAGGCTCTCAGTCCAACAACCTGCAAGAAACAGAGTTCTCCTCCAGTTGAGCCTTCAAATGAAGCTGAAGCTCTCTATGGACAACAACTTAACTGCAGTCTTATGAAAGACCTTGAACCAGAGACTCTCAGTTAAGCAATGCCCAGATTCCTGATCTATAGAAAACTATGAGAGAAAATATATTTGTTGTTTCAAATTGCTAAATTTTGTTACAGACTGTAAGATAACTAACATAGGGTCCCCGAGTATTAGAGAGACAGGAAAAAAGGGAGGTGATGGCCAAAGGGTCTGAGTTTCCCTTGGGAGTAATGAAACTGTTCTAAAATTGATTGTAATGACTGCTGCACAACTCTGTGAACATACAAAAAAAAAAAAAAAAAAAAACCTGAATTGTACACTTTAAAAGTGGGTGAATTGTATGACATGTGAATTCTATCTCAATAAAGCTGTAACCAAAGAAGACAACACACCTTGTATATGAAATTACTTGTGAAATCTTATAAGAACTTTTAATTATTTTGAAAGAATTCAGAGTGAAAAGTTCTTAGCAAAAATAAACTGACCAAGGGCGCCTGGGTGGCTCAGTGGGTTAAAGCCTCTGCCTTCGGCTCGGGTCATGATCCCAGGGCCTGGGATCGAGGCCCGCATCGGGCTCTCTGCTCCGCAGGGAGCCTGCTTCCTCCTCTCTCCTCTCTACCTGCCTCTCTGCCTACTTGTAATCTCTCTCTCTGTGTCAAAATGAATAAATAAAATCTTTAAAAAATAAAAAAATAAACTGATCAAGAGAAGGACGGTGACTTCAGGTAAAAACAGACTTCAAAGATTAGACAAGAATAAGCAAAAAGAGACAGAAAAACTGGAAAACTATGTTTGTAGGTGATATAACTAGATACCTAAATAAATAAATAAATAAATAAATAAATAAATAAATAAATAAATAAATAAATAACTGGATACCCAAAAAACCTGAAGAGTATAAATGGAAAAATTACTATACAGTAAGAATTTAGAAAAGAACTGGAACTATAAAATTGACAAACATCAATAACTGCCATAAACAAACAATAAAAAGGAAATAATATAAAAAGTTATAATTTCAAAGACCTCATTTACAATCTTAACCAAAAAAAGAAAATATCTAGGCAAACCTGTATGAAGAAAGCTTAAAACTTCCTTACAAGACTTAAAAACAGACCCGGAAGATGGAAAATGTCTCACTCTTAGATAGAGAAACATTATGTTATCAGTTCTTCCTAACTTACAAATTTAATATCATTCTAATAAAAATAGCAAGTTTTGTTTTTACCTAGAGCTATAGAGGTTAAAAATAAAGTTCATAAAGTTAAATGAAGAAGCCAAGGTTCTGCGCCCAAGAATAGACCTCCCCCACCCCGCCACGCCCCGCAGCCCTGCTGGACAGCTGGGACAAAGACGCACATCCCGAGCCCCTGCACCCTCACTGCCCAACCCCATAACCTACTGATCCACCTCCTCGTGGATCAATTGGTGACCCTAGCGAGAAAGTTTACAGAGGGGCACCATGAGAAGAACAGGTACTACTACTACCACTAGGAGTTTTGCCGTGTGTCAGACATCACCGAGTGCCAGGAAAAGGATATCTTGTGCATATTTGAAGCAGAAATGCAGTGGAGAAGAGACTATAAAGTCGATCAAGAAATCATCAACATTATCCAGGAAAGGCTGAAGGCCTGTCAGTGGAGGGAATGTGAGAGCTACAGGCAGAACTGTGCCAAGGAGCTGGAGCAGTTCACCCAGATGGCCAAGGCCTACCAGGACCGATTACAACATGGGCACCCATTATTCTGCCAGGAAGTGCCTGGCAAAACAGAAGCAGCAGATGTTGGCTAAAGAGGCCGCTGCTGCCTAAAGCAGCTCCTTGAGCACCTTCACAAAACTAATACTACTAAAACAAAGAGTAACAAGAAACCTGTTTCTGTTGTCACCTTCAGTCCCCAACCTGGACCGGCTGACCTTACCCCTTCAGTCCCATCTCCCTTTAAATCCAGCTACAACTAAGCTCATAAAAGAAATAAACAAAAGACACTATTAAAAAAAAAAGATAAATACAAAAGAATAATCAGGAAAACTGGGGAGGGGAAGGGAACAATACATGAGGAACAAAGATTAAAGTGCCATTCTAGACAGTAAAACAGATTTAAAGCCTCTTGAAATTAAATGCTAGGATACCAATACATGAACAAACATAATGAAAGAATAAAATTCAGGAAGAGACCCAAGAATATACTGGAATCTAATATATGATAAAACTGTAATCTCATATCAGTGTAAGATGGAAAGATGGACATTTTAATTAATAGTCTTGGGACACCAGGATAGCCACTCAGAAAAAGAAAACTGTATCCATACTTCATATTATACTTCTAAATAAAAGTCCAAATGGATCAGGAACTGAAATGTGAAATGAAACAATGTAAATACTAAAAGAAAAAAGAAGTGAGGGACGCCTGGGTGGCTCAGGGGGTTAAGCCTCTGCCTTCGGCTCAGGTCATGATCTCGGGGTCCTGGGACTGAGTCCCGCATCGGGCTCTCCGCTCAGTGGAGAGCCTGCTTCCCCACCTCTCTCTGTCTGCCTATGTGCCTACTTGTGATCTGTCAAATAAATAAAAATCTTAAAAAAAAAAAAAAAAAGAAAGTGAATACTTCCATAACCTGGAGTGGGGAAAAAACTTTGCAGCTATTACTTGACTCTAAAAGAAATGGAGACTGATAAATTATACAAGTTTTTTAAAGTCTGCATTGCAAAAACCATAAGCAAGTCAAAAACCAAAAGAAAGTGTAGGAAGTTTAAAACAGATATAAGGCTAATATCTCTAATATATAATTCCTAAAAATTGAAAGAAAATAAGATCAATACTCAATTTTTAAAAAGCAAAAGATGTAGGGGCACTTGGGTGGCTCAGTCAGTTAAGCATCTGACTCTTGATTTTGGCTCAGGTCATGATCTAAGGGTCATGAGAGTGAGCCCTCCATTGGGCTCTGTGCTGGGTGTGCAACCTGCATAAGATTCTCTCTCTCTCCCTTTGCCCCTTGCCCCCACCACATTCCCTCTCCAAAAAAAGCAAGGGGTGCCTGAGTGGCTCAGTTGGTTGGGGGTCTGCCTTCAGCTCAGGTCATGGTCTTGGGATCCCGAGATCAAGCCCAGCCTCAGGCTCCCTACGCAGCAGCGAGTCTGCTTCTTCCTCTCCCTCTGCCCCTCTGCTCATGCTCTTTCTCAAATAAATAAATAAAAATCTTTAAAAAAAAAAGAAAGATATAAACAGAAAAATTCACAAAAGGACTTAAACATATGGAAAGACACTTTGTCATTCATAAGAAAATACACGCTTAAATTACATAAGAATTCGTCAACAAAAAACCCAGTTCAAAAATAAGCGAGTGTCCATCACCCGATGACTAGATAAGCAAAATGTGGTATATATATACAATGGACCACTATTTAGCTTTACAAAGAAATTCAGACACATGCTACCACATGGACAAACCTGGATGACATTATATCAAGTGAAAGAAGCCAGTCACAATAAGGCAAGCACAATGATTCCACTTACATGAGGTACCTAGAATAGTCTAATTCATTGACAGAAAGCAGAATGGTGGTTGCCTGGGGCAGGTGGGCAGGGAATGGGGAGTTATTTAAAGGGTACCGAGTTTTAGTATGGGATGAGGTAGTGCTTTTGAGGTGGATGGTGGTGATGGCTGCACAACAATGAGAATGTCCTCATGCCAGTGAACAATAGTTAAAATAGTAAATTTCATGCTGTGTATATTTTACAAGTTTTAGAACTGTAGAAGACAATGCTTACCTATCAAGACTAGCAAAAATCCAGTAATATGACAACATACTGTGTTAACAAAGATGAGAACAATAGGCACTCTTACACACTATGATGGCGAATGCAAAGCTGACACCACTACTACCGAGGGGAATTTGGAAATCTAGAAAAATCATCATGTACCTTCAACTAGATAATCCTACTTCTAGGAATCTACTGTGAAAACAAAATTCATAAATATGAAACAATATATGCATATAGTTATTAAATGTGACATTATTTGAAGCTGGGAAAACTCAGAAACACCCCATAAATCCATCAATAAGGGACTCGATTAATACAGAAAGATACACACATAATAAAATAATAAAGAGCCATAAAGACCTCTATATAATGATAAAAACAATCTTCAGGCTATAACATGTAAAAAGGAAGACACCAAACAACATACATAATAGGCTACTTTTGTATATGGAGGAGAGGGGCAAGAATGAATATATATGTAATTTTACTAAGAAACACTGTAAAGATAAACCCCAAACTAATTTTTTAAAAATTACCAATAGGGGAAGGAAGGAATGAAACAGAAAGATGGCAGCATTTCAAATGTACATCTTCAGTAAAAGTACTAAACAGTAGGGCACATAGGTGGCTCAGTGGGTTGAGCATCTGGGACTCTTGATTTTGGCTCAAGTCATGCTCTCAGGGTCTTCAGAGTGAGATCTGGCTCAGCACTGAGCATGGAGCCTGCTCAGGATTCTCTCCCTCTTTCTCCCTCTGCCCCTCCCAGCTCATGCTGTCTCTCTCTAAAAGTAATTAATTCGTTCATTTAAAAAAAAAAAAAAAAGTACTACACAGAGTGCCTGGATGACTCAGTCGTTAAGCATCTGCCTCTGGCTCAGGTCATGATCCCAGGGTCCTGGGATCAAGTCCCGAATCAGGCTCCCCACTCAGGAGGAGGCCTGCTTCTCCCTCTCCCACTCCCCCTGCTTGTGTTCCCTCTCTCACTGTGTCTTTGTGTCAAATAAGTAAATAAAATCTTAAAAAAAAAAAAAGATTTTATTTATTTGAAAGAGAAAGAGAGAGCAGGGGGGAGGTGGAGGGGCAGAGGGTGAGGAGAAGCAGACTCCCTGCTCAGCTCAGAGCCCAATACAGGGCTCGATCCCAGGATCCCAAGATTATAACCTGAGCCCAAGGCAGACCCTTAACTGAATGAGCCACCCAGGCACCGCTAAAACTTTTAATACATATAGTAAGCCAATACAAATAAGTTAATACTTTAGAAATCAAGATTTTCAATGAGAAAAGGAGACAGAAGTATAAAATCCAGTGAGTAAAATAAAAATCCACAATGTTAAATTTGAACAAGATATAACCTGATTTTTCCCTCCCAAAAAGTGTCTGCTAGCTCTGTCCCCTGAAGAAAATATATTCTAGGGGCACCTGAGTGGCTCAGTTAGTTAAGCATCTGCTTTTAGCTCAGGTCATGATCCTGGAGGCCCCGATAGAGCTCCAAGTCAGGATCAAGCCCCACGTCAGGTCTTCTGCTCAGTGGGGGTCTGCTTCTCCCTCTGCCCCTCCCCTGTTCGTGCTTGCCCTCTAATAAATATTTTAAAACGAAGAGAGAAAATATACTCTCTCTCTGTCCACTAAAAAGTCCTAGAACCAATCACAATCCATTAACACTCAGTAGTACATCGAGTAACCAGACACTGTCTACTGCCCACAAATAAACACTAGGAATCTTTAAAGGAATGACTGATTCTAGGTCTGAAATACGCTATGTACAAGAGGAGCCTGGGAAAGCTGTTGTGTTGACAGAAAGCAAGTTATCAAAGGTCAATAGGTCATATCAAAAGAACAGTTGAAGCCAAAAGAAAGAAATTCCCATAGGCCAAAGGTGGGATAATTTGAACAAAAAGATTAATACAAGAGAAGGAAACACATAAATATATTAAAAAAGAAAAACACAAGTCATAATTTTATTTTTTTTTAAAGATTTTATTTATTTATTTGACACACAGAGAGAGATTACAGGTAGGCAGAGAGGCAGGCCGAGAGACAGGGAGAGGAGGAAGCAGGCTCCCCGCCGAGCAGAGAGCCTGATGCAGGCCTCGATCCCAGGACGCTGAGATCATGACCTGAGCCGAAGGCAGAGGCTTTAACCCGCTGAGCCACCCAGGCGCCCTGAACAGACATTTTTCAAAAGACGACATACAGATGGCCAACAGATACATGAAAAGGTGTTCAACATCAGTAATCACCGGGATCATGCAAATCAAAACCATGAGGAGACAGGTCAGTCAGGCTGGCTAGTGTCAAAAGGCAAGATACGACAAATACTTGGTAAGGATGTGGAGAGAAATGAACCCTCAAGCACTGTTGGTGGAAATGTAAACTGATTACAGTCACTCTCGAAAACAGTACGGAGGTTCCTCAAAAAACTAAAAACAGAATTACCATACAATTCAGTAATTCCACTTCTGGATATTTACCTAAAAATAAGGAAAACACTAACTGAAAAGATATATACACCTACACCCCTATGTTTACTGCAGCATTATTTACAATACCCAAGATATGGAAGCAATCTAAGTGTCTCCAACAACAGATATATGATAAAGAAGATATGGTATATATACACAATGAAATATTATTCAGCCATAAAAAAGAATAAAATCTTGCCTTTCACAACATGAATGGGCCTAGAAGGTATGCTAAGTGAAATAAGTCAAACACAAACACTATATTTCATTTATGAGTGGAATCTACAAAACAAACCAACAAAAACAATAAAGAGAAAAACCAGAAAAAGACTCATAAATATAGGGAACAAATTGGTGGTTATCAGAGGGGAGGAGGGTATGGGAATAGGTGAATAGCGATTAAGAAGTACAAACTACCCATTATAAATAAGTCACAAGGATGAAAAAGACAGCATAGGGTATATAGTCAATAATACTGCAATAACCTTGCATGATGACAGATGACAAAAACACTTATTGTGGTGAACATTTTGTATGTAAGTGTTGACTCAGTACATTATACACCTGAAACTAGTATATGTCAACTATGTTTCAATTTTTTTATTTTTAAAGAAATTCTTTTTTCCCCACTCAAGTGTCTTATCCTGAATTCTACTACTGACTCCAGGATAAGAACTCCCACTCCCTAGGAACTTGGATACCAGCCTCAAACCCCGAGAACCTCTGTTAGAATCCAATCCAAGTAATAAATTCACTCTACTACATCAAATTCTTCCTTAATGTTGTGGGGACTCCAATCCCAAGCCTCCCTCCTTTCTTCACATCAGCCCCCTCCATTTTTACCCTCACCTCCAGCCAGCACACAATCATTTACTGAGCACTCACATGCCAAATATTATTCTAAATACTAAATGTGTAATAACTCATTTACACCTCCATAATAACCTTCTGAGTTATTATTATTCCCAATTTTAAAAAAGGGAAAACAAGCCCAGAATATACCACTACAACTACACTCTTGCTAATTTCCTAAATGCATTTTCTGTTTTTCTTCTACTGCATTTGCCTAGCAAAACTCAACTCCTGGTCAATCCAACTGTCCACTATCTCCTTTTCTGTGCTTCTGAACTGCTAGTGGGGGAAAAATATCTTGCAGTCTCTGTACCACTTAAACCAAGTCATCAATGATACCTGGCAAATCATTCTGTGTTTCCCTCATCAAAGCTCTTACCATTCCCTGTGGCTGCTATTTCAAAATTCCATTCTCCTCAAATCTCTTAACTTGGCTTATTTTCATATTCATGCTTCTGCTGTATGAAGCAGACGACTTCATAAGAAGTAAATGCCACCTGATAGGGCTAGACTCAACTTCTAGCAATGAACCAAACCAATAAACTCAACTTTGTCCATACTCATTCTTTTGTCTGGTTACAATAGAAAAACTGCCTTTACCCATACTCTTCCACCTCAAGAAGAACCTTTCCTCACAATTCCTGTCCTTCTGAAGTATCTTAAACCTCTTCCCTAATAGTAGTACCTTCCTATTGACATTCAAACATCCTCAAGTTTGCCCACTATGAAAAAAAGACAGGCATGGACCAGTCCTGCCCTATACCCTGCCCATTCACCACAAACTCCTTCAAACTACAGTTGACCCCAGATGCCTGGGTGGCTCAGTCAAATGTCTGCCTTCGTCTCAGGTCATGATCCCAGGTGGAATAAATGCCCACATGCCCCAAGTCAGGCTCTCCGCTCAGCAGGGAGCCTGCTTCTCCCTCTCCCTCTGTCCCTCCCCCCTCCATACTCAAGAATGCACTCGCACACGAGCTCTCTCTCTCTCAAATAAATAAAACTACAGTTGACCCTTGAACAACATGAGTTTGAACTACAAAGGTCCACTTATCTGATTTTTTTTCAATATAGTACAGCACTGCAAATATATTTCCTCTTCCTTAGGATTTTAATAACATTTTCTTTTTTTTTAAGATTTTACTTATTTATTTATACTTATAATATACTAATAATATATACTTATTATTTATTTAGAGTAAGCAAGCACACAAGTGGGGATAGGGGCAAAGGGAGAGGGAGAAGCAGACTCCCCACAGAGCACAACTCGGGGCTCAGTCCCAGGACCCCAAAGATCACAACCTGAGCTGAAGGCACTTACCAGAAGAGCCACTCAGGTGCTCCTTTTCTCTAATTTAAAGAATATAGCATATAATATATATACAAAATTGTGTTAATAGACTTTACGTTATCAGTAAGGCTTCCAGTCAACAGTAGGCTATTAGTAGCTAAGTTCTGGGGAAGTGAAAAGCTATACATGAATTTTCTAATGCACGAGACAAGGGTTGGTGCCCCAACATCCACACTGTTCAACAGTCAACAGTTTAGTCAAACAATAACTCTTCATCACTTACTTCCCTTTCACTCCCAAACCCGTGCAATCTGATACAACTCCCAACAAGCCTTCTCTTAAATAACTGCCCTGAAATATCTCATGCTGTTGACATCCCCTCCTCCTCCCCCTGGCTTCCATACCACCACTCCGCTGTGTTCCTCAGCAGTTCCTGCTCAGGCTTCTCCCATCTATTCCTTAAGTATAATGCTCAGTGGTCTCATCCAATATACTTTTTTGTTTTTTAAGATTTTTCAGTAATCTCTATATCCAACATGAGGCTCGAACTCACAACCCAAATATCAAAAGTTGCATGCTCCACCAACTAAGCCAGCTAGGCACCCCTTGTCTTATTTATTACACCCTTCTTGAGACAGCTCAGCCATTCTCACTTGTTTATAAACTGTTCAGGGCACCAGGGTGGCTCAGTCAGTTAAGCATCTGCCTTCGGCTCAGGTCACAAACTCAGTGTCCTGGAATCAAGCCCCACATTGGGCTCTCTGCTCAGAGGGGAGCCTGCTTCTCTCTAGCTCCCCCCTACTTGAGTGCTCTCTGTCAAATAAATAAATACATACATACATACATCTTTAAAAAATAGATACATAAAATTTAAAAAATTAAAAATTTAAAAATTTAAAAAAATAAAAATAAAAACTTTTCAAATAGAAGTGTACAAGAGAAAATAAACTCCCTACCTTCTCCTCCCTCCCTTTCCATTCTCACCCACTCCTTCAAGGGTAACTTCTATTAACATTTCAAACATATCCTCCCCAAATCCTTTCTTCTCAATGTGCACACAGTCATAGTCTGCCATATACCAAGCACCTACTGTATGCTAAAACTGGACTGAGCATTTAATGGTACACCATGTCTAATCCTTAGAAGACCTTATAAAGTAAGCATTACTGTTCCGTTTTCACAAGATAATGAAACTGAGGCTCAAGGGCATTAAGGAACCTGCCCCAGTCACTGAGTGGCAATGCAGGAAGTAAAACTGGTCTCTCTAGCTCCAAAGCCCTGTCTCTATTATTCTGTCTTGCCCTCCAAGACCTATTTGTTCAATGGGTAATCCAGGTGTGCTTCACTTGAGCCCCATGAAAATGAAAGAAAATATTAGTGTAGTCCTTCCCCTCCTCTTCATCCAGTTTCAGTTACCCATGCTCAACGACCTTCCAGGAGCAGATAATCTTTCTGACTTTATTGTCAGGTCAATAGTAATCTAATGCCACGTCACAATGTCCCTACTCATTTACCTTACTTCATCTCATCATATAGGCATTTTATCACCTCAAATTATCACAAGAAGCGTGAGTACAGTACAATTAAACATTTTGAGAAAGACCACATTCACATAACTTTTTTACACGATACTGTTATAATTGCTCTATTATTAGCTGTTAATCTCTTACTGAGCTTAATTTATAAATCAAACTTTATCATAAATATGCATGTACAGGAAAAAACACAGTATATATATAGGGTTAGGTTCTATTCAGGGTTTCAGGCCTCCACTGGGGGTCTTAGAACATTACTCTGTGTTTAAGCGAGGACTACTGTACTCATTTTTCTTTCCACACTTGCCATGGATCACTTCAATACCGAAAACACAAAACTAAGTGTGAGGACAAACTGACTTCCTCTCAAACAAATGAATTTTTTAACAGATCCTTGGCAAAGTTGAGTGTACAACTCATTTGACCAGTGAAGTTTTAAAAAAGGTATTTAACAGCATATTATTAACAAAACCTAACTATAATCCCAGTCTTAATTCTTCTCTAGGAAGCACTGAAGAGCTTAGTTAATAAACACAATACAAGAACAATTAAGTTTGCAAAGCTGTCTTCACGTACATAAATTATCATCTCATCTCAGAATAACCCAGTAAAATACTATCATTTTACATTTGAAAAATCTGAAGTTTAGGGGCACCTGGCTGGCTCAGTCAGTGGAGCATGCGACTCTTGATCTCGATGTAGTAGGTTCAAGCCCCACACTGGGTGTACAAAATACTTAAAATTTTTAAAAAGGAAAAAAAATCTGAAGTTTAGAAAAGAAATATGCCCGTGTTTACACTGCAGAACCAGCAAACATCTAACTAAAGCCACAGTGCTGGGACTCTACAGTGCTTTCACCACTATATCACACTGGCAGTATTTTAAGTTGAGGACATTTTGAAAAGTATGTATAGTAATGAAAGCATGTTAAGTTTTCTACCAAGTCACCATAACACATTTGTTTATTAGACACTGGTGTGTGCATGATTTTCTAGCAGAAAATCAATCCCATCTGAAAGGCAAAGACACAAAGTTGCATAAAGTAAAACAATTTTTAATTCTTGAAACAGGAAAATATAATTTTAATTCATTAAACATCTACTGAGTGCCAAAATACTGCTAAGAGGTTAAGACAGAAGGCACAGAATGGAAATAAAATTATAATTCAATATGAATACGAATATGAATGAAATGGCAACCATTCATTCCTTCGTTCCAAAAACACGTTGCTATGAACTGTGTACCCCCCAAATTCATATTTTGAAGCCCTAGCCCCCATGTGATGGTATCTGGAGATGGGGCCTTTGACAGATAATTATGTTTAGATAAAGTCATGAGTGTGGGGCCCTCGGAAGAGGCACCTCTTCACCGGAAGAGACACCTGAGATTCTGCTGTGCCTCTCTGCCATGTGAGGACACAGAGAGGAATCTCACCAGAACCCAACCATGTAGGCATCCTATCTTCATACTTTCTACCTCCAGAACTGTGAGAAAACTTCTGTTTAAACCAATTCTTGGAGTGCCTGGGTAGTTCAGTTGGTTAAGCCTTTTGCTCAGGTCATGATCTCAGAATCCTGAGATCAAGCCCCACATGGGGCTCCCCACTCAGTGGGGAGTCTGCTTCTCCCTCTCCTCCATGCTTCTGCTCTCTCTCACTCGCTAATAAATGAAACCTTAAAATAAATCAATAAATAAAATTTTTTTAAAAAGGGGGCGCCTGGGTGGCTTAGTCGTTAAGCTTCTGCCTTGGGCTCAGGTCATGATCCCAGGGTCCTGGGACTGAGCCCCGCAGGGGGCTCCCTGCTCATCAGTGGGAAGCCTGCTTCTCCCTCTCCCACTCCCCCTGCTTGTGTTCCCTCTCTTGTTGTCTGTCAAATAAATAAATAAATAATAAAAAAATAATTAAAAAGATTAACCAATTATCTTGGTATTTTTATTCTGAGAGCCCCAGCAGACTAATACATATCCATAAACACCTAGAACACACAAGGCATTGTGGTAGGTGCTCGAGACACAATAAGCAAAAGGGATGCAAAAGCAACTAACACTGCCTAGGGCATTAGAACAAGATGAAAAGAGACTCAACTAAGCATCAAAAGATGAGTAAGAATTGGCTGCCAGGGAAACAGAAGGAAGAGCCTACATAGGAGAACCTGCTAATATAAACACAAAAGCCTAAAAGTAATACTGCAATTTCCAGGCCATTAGAAAAATAAATGAAGGTCCACAACATACACACCTGTTAATTACAGTACATCAGATAATACATTCTATAATGCAGTCACTGCAAATAACGGGGCACCGTATTTCTCACTGTGCCATATGAATTTTTTTTCCATGAGTACATACCAAGTAAATGTGTATTTACTAACATGGGAAGATGGTTAATGTATATCATTACAAGAAAACAGTACTAGAGGGCGCCTGGGTGGCTCAGTGGGTTAAAGCCTCTGCTTTCGGCTCAGGTCATGATCTCAGGGTCCTGGGATCGAGGACCCCATCGGGCTCCCTGCTCAGCGGGGAGCCTGCTTCCCCCTCTCTCTCTGCCTGCCTCTCTGCCTCCTTGTGATCTCTCTCCCTCTGTGAAATAAATAAATAAAATCTTAAAAAAAAAAAAAAAGAAAGAAAGAAAACAGTACTAGAATGAGATCGATCTCACTGTTTTTAACTGAAAAATAAACATGGGCAAATTCATTTAAAATAAGACGAGAAGAGGGTGCCTGGGTGGCTCGTCGGTTAAGCAGCTGCCTTCGGCTCAGGTCATGATCCCAGGGTCCTGGGATCGAGTCCCACATCGGGCTCCCTGCTTGGCTCGGAGGACAGCCTGCTATTCCCTCTCCCTCTGCCTGCCGCTCTGCCTACTTGTGCTCTCTCTCTCTCTGTCAAATAAATACAATCTTTAAAAAATAAATAAATAAGACTAGAAGAATAATACAATCCAAAATGTTCCCACCCAACTTGCCTTTGTTCAATCCATCTTCCACCCACAACTTTTGTTGTTGTTACTGCAGATTGGGTACATCATTCCCCAAAAGTCTTCAACGGTTTCCCAACTGCACTCAGGATAATACACAAAATCCTTAACCTGACTTGTAAAGCCCTGTGTTGTATGTTCCTCATCTCAGGGCTTTCTCCCCATCACCCCACACCTGCTGAACCATTGTTCAGTTCCTTAAACCAAGCCAAGCTGTCTCACCTCAGGGCCTTGGATCATACTCAATTAATCTGTCTTCACTGGCTGTGGCTCCTATTCATTGTCAGCCTAAATATCATTTCTTTGAAAGTTCTCTCCTGTATCCTCCCCCCACATCCACTCTCTCAAAGCATACCCTAATTTTTTTTTCTTCACAATGGCAACAATGTGTAATTATACACATATATATATGAAAACTTACATGTTGATATATGTATCATATGATATATGTATGTTGTATATGTAGTAAAACGCCTAACCATATCGTAGACATTCCATAAACGTTTGTCAAAGGAATAAAAGCTGAACTGGGGATTTTACTTCCTACATCTTTTTCCACAAGGAGCACAGACCTGTACAAGAAAATAATCAGGATAGTATTACTAACAGTTCTTTAAACTCAAACCAATCATCTTCTTTCCTCTAAGCTTTAATGGTAATTAAATCCTATTACTTCTATAAAAATTATCTTTCTGATCAAGCCTGTGCTCTCAGTATCCAAGACCCAGGCACCAAATTTCACAAATTCTAATAACCTCAAGCCTATTACCAATACTCCTGCCTTCCCCTTCTCTACCTACCAATTCTTTCTTTACTTAAAGGAACTGTCTTTCAGGGGCGCCTGGGTGGCTCAGTCAGTTAAGCGTCTGCCTTCGGCTCAGGTCATGATCCCAGGCTCCTAGGATCAAGCCCGCATCCGGCTCCCTGCTCAGCAGGAAGCCTGCTTCTCCCTCCCCCACTCCGCCTGCCTGTGTTCCCTCTCTCGCCGAGTCTCTGTCAAATAAATAAATAATTAACTTTTAAAAAAAAGGAACTGCCTTTCTAAAAATCCAGTTTACAGCATTACTGCTATCTTTAAAACTTCCAACTGCCTCCAGTATCATTTCCGGCTTATGTTTAAAGGTCGTAAGGTACTAATGACTTTCCTTTCCCTATTCCACACAAACTACCCCTCATAACTTAGTTCTCATTATTAGACAACAGATTTTCTTCTTTAGCTGTGTAAAATAACATTTTCAGAAAAGATGACTTTCCCATATAGTTATTTTCATATATACCCTGTCAATAATATATCCTGTATAGAATGCTAGTTTCCTGTCAAGTGACAGCCACATCTCATTCAATATTCTGCTCAAAAGTGTTCTCTACCATTTCCAACATTTTTCTCTAGGCACATCCCTCCTCAACTGAAGGTCTTCTTTACCCCACTCCCCACAGAACTCAGCATTCCTACACTCTCTGCCAGTGATGAAAGAATCACTTTTCCCTTCCTCATTGAAATCCGGACAACAGCCCAGAGGAGGAACTCCTCCCTTCAAAGGAATCTCTTACAGCTACTGAGATGATAACACATTTTCCACTATAGGAATTGGGAAAAGGCGGCCACTGTTCCACAGACCAAACAAAAGCACCAGGCAAAATGTGATCTAAGAAATCCGGAGGTGAGAGAAGAGTCACTTCACACACCAAACAGTGAAAGAAACCACATAAAAATACAAACCCTAGACCTTCAATTCAATGCAATTCTACTGAAGGTAAGTAAACTTTCCGATAACAAAGTTTATAATCATAACACATCCACAAAGCTATGAGGAAAATAAAGCCACAATGACAAATGGTAATGTGCACTCACTGGAAGAGATAGATGGAGGAAAAAGAGACCTAAGAGCTGAGGGAACACAATTCCCAGAGAAGGAGAATATGAGGTGGGAAAGGGGGTTAATTTTAAGTAGACGCTCCTTCCCCTGTAACAGAAAAGGAGTGGTAGATCATGGTAGATGGGGGAAGACAGGTAAAGGAAGACTCTATTTATATACAGACTCAGAGCAAGGAAGGAGTAAAACAAGAGACTTTAAGGGAGTGGTGAACATTTTAAACAGTCACTGGGGAGAATCAATCCAGGGGAGAGTAAGTGAGGACTAGAACTAAGGCAGTGACCTTGAAAATGGAGAGGAGAAGACAAATTCAAAGAATGCAGACTAAGTTACCTACTGGATGTGGATAGTCAAAGAGAAGACTATGGAGTCTGACCTAAGCAACTGTGTGGCTGGAGGGGAACAGACTCTGACAAGGAGTACAAGAACAATCTTAGGGGAAAGATGCAGCTCCAAATCTCCATTTCCAGTCCAGACACCTCTCCTGAACATCAAACCCATATTTGCAACTGCCTACTGAAGCATTAAGGTAAAAATACATAAGGTTAGGTATAAATAATTGGCTACTGGATCTCTCTTTCTGAATTTCCTTTTTCTTTTTCCTTCTGAATTTCCCAAACACACTCCCAACCCAGGACAAATCAGCAGACAGCTTAAACAAAGACAAGTCAATAGACTTCAGGATACTGTCAAAGTCAGACTTCTGAGCTCTTTTTAAGGGCTCTAACCTTTTAGGCAGATGGGTTTTTTACTATCCAATTTCATTTTCAAAAACAGCTTGAACAAAGTTGAAAAATTCACAATTTCTGATTTCAAAACTTGCTACAAAGCTACAGTAACCAAAACAATGTGCTCCTGCCATAAGGACATACGGACCTGTGGACTAGAATATGGCCCAGAAATAAATCCTTGTATATATGGTCATATGATTTTTTTTTTATTTTAAAGATTTTATTTATTTATTTGACACACAGAGAGAGATTACAAGTAGGCAGAGAGGCAGGCAGAGAGAGAGGAGAGAGGAGGAAGCAGGCTCCCTGCCGAGCAGAGAACCCGATGCAGGCCTCGATCCCAGGACCCTGGGATCATGACCTGAGCCGAAGGCAGAGGCTTTAACCCACTGAGCCACCCAGGCGCCCTGGTCATATGATTTTTGACAAGTACGCCACATTCAATGGAGAAAGGACAATCTTGTCAGCAACTGCTGCTGACAAAACTCAGTACCCATATGCAAAAGAATGAAGTTAGACCCTTTATTTTGTACCATACACAAAAACGAACTCGAAATGATCAAAGACCGAAACAGGAGAGTTAAAACTTTAGAACTCAGGGGAGGAAACATAACAGAAAAGCTTCAAGACGTTAAATTTTGAAATGACTTCTTGGATATGGCACCAAAAGCATAGGCAACAAAAGACACTACCAACATAGTGAAAATAAACACACATAATAGGAGAAAATATCAGCAATTCATGTTGCAACTCAAGTATTTACTAAGGGATTAACGTCCAGAATATACAGAGAACCTCTAAATCTCAACAACAAAACAACCTGATTTTAAAAAACAGGCAAAAGAGGCCTCCTGGTTGGCTCAATCGGTTAGGCGTCTGCCTTTGGCACAAGTCATGATCTCAGGGTCCTAGAATCGAACCCTGAGTTGGGCTCCCTGTTCAGCAGTAAGTCTGCTTCTCCCACTTCCTCTGCTGCTCCCCCTGCTTGTGCTCTCTCCCTCTCCCCCTCATTCTGTCAAATAAATAAAATCTTTAAAAAATAAAAAAAATTAAAAACAGGCAAAAGACTTGAATAGGTATTTCTCCAAAGATGACATACAAATGTCCAGTAAGCACATAAAAAGATGTTCAACATCACCAATCATTAGAGAAATACAAATCAAAACCATTTAACACCTGTTACAATGGTTACATCCAAAACAAACAAACAAACAAACAACACTGGCCAGGACATGCAGAAATTGCAATCCTTGTGCGTTGCTGCTGGCATCGTAAAATGGCCCAACCACTATGGAAAACAATATGGTAGCTCCCCAAAAAATTAAACACAAAATTACCAGATGTTCTAGCAATCCCACTTCTAAAGTATATAACCACAAGAACTGAAGCAGGGATTCAAATAGATATTTGTACAACAATGTTCAAAGCAAACTTACTTACTATAGCTAAAAAGCAGAAACAACCAAAATGCCCATGATCAGGTGAATCGATAAACAAAATGGAGTACATACATATAATGAAATAAGATTAGCCTTAGAAAGGAATGAAATTTCAGATACACACTACATGAATGAACTGTGAAAATATTATGCTAAGTAAAACAGACACAGAAGGACAAACACATGATTCCACTTGTATATGGTACCCAGGACAGTCAAATTCAGAGACAAAAGAAGTAGAATATAACAACTTACGATAAACCCCAGTCAGTTGAAAATATAATTGTAAACTGAAAATGCATTTAATATACCTAAATTTACCGAACACGATAGTTTAGCCCAGCCTACCTTACACAAAACACTTAAAATTAGCCTATAATTGGGCAAAATCTAACACAAAGCCCATTTTATAATAAAGTATTCAATATTTCACGTAATTTACTGAAAACTGTACTGAAAGTGAAAAAACAGAATGGCTATATGGGTTCAGAAAAGTTCGACGTAAATCACTTGTTTACCCTCATGACCACAGGGCTGACTGGCAGCTGCTGCTCACTATCCCCTGCCCAGTATAAAGGGAGAGTATCATCAGCCACATCGCTAGCCTGGGAAAAGATCAAAATCCAAAGTATGGTATCTACTTGAATGCACAACCCTTTCACACCACCATAAAGTCAAGAAATTTTAAGTCAGACCACTGCAAGTTGGGGATCATCTGTAGCAGTGCCAGAGGCTAGGGGAAGGGAGGAAACAGTGTTTAATGGGTATAGTTTGCAATGATGAAAAAGTTCTACAGATGGTTAGTGATAATGGTTGCAACAACAAAACAATCTGAATGTCCTTAATGTCACTGAATATACACTTTAAAATGGCTCAAATTTGTAAATTTTATGTGACATATATTTTGCCACAATAAAAAAAAATTAAAAATCAAGAACCTACAGCTTTCCTTTTACTCTTTCAGACCTATCATTCACAATTAAGACTGTGGAGACTGTGGAATGGAACCATTTTAATGTTTCTAGCCCAGCAGCCAGGACACTGCCAGGTTCATACTAGATCCTCAACTATCTGAGAACGAGAGATGGATGATGGATAGACAGATTACTTTAAGTCCAAACTTACACACCATAATTTCTAAACACTTCCAATATTTTACGAAATCGCTCCAATGTATGTTAAAACAATTTTCTAATTTAAAATTTTATAGATGCATGGGACACCTGGTTGAGATGCCTCCTTAAAAGATTATTTGTGACAATTAAATGAAAGTTAATCACAAAAGCAATTTTCAGTCAGCTTCAAATTACTTTGTAAATAGAATTGTTTCAAGCGCCAGCTCCCCCTCCTCTCCTAGAGTAGAATGCCCATCCTTCTATAGGTAGTATAATGCCCAGCTCAATTCCCCTCTGCTCCTGACACCCTGCTGGAGAGCCTCAGCCTAATTGGCTACTTCCTCTGAACTAAAAATGCACTGTCTCCACTACCCAAGTGGCACGTAGGATGGTGCTGGTACATTAATTTGCACATGTCTTATCTCTCCAGTACTAGACCATAAACTTGTGAAGACTAAGACTTTTCTTGTTACTTTATCCCGGGACTCACTAACAAAAAGCCTTGCACAAAGTACAATTTTGTGATTTAGTGCAACTTTGGAAATTGTTGTTCCCACATCTCCCCACTCTCAACCCCTCAGGGAAAGGGCCTTGGTAGCCAACCAACCTACAGTGAGAAAAAAAATTAAAAATAAATTAAAAGACAGGAAGGAAAATCTTTTTCAATGAAATAAAACACCAGAGGTGCCTGGGTGGCTCAGTGGGTTAAGCCTCTGCCTTCAGCTCAGGTCATGATCTCAGCGTCCTGGGATTGAACCCCATATCGGGCTCTCTGCTCAGCCTTCTCCCTCTGCCTGGCTCTCTGCCTACTTGTGATCTCTCTCTCTCTCTCTCTGTCAAATAAATAAATAAAAATCTTAAAAATAAATAAATAAATAAATAAAATAACAAAGAAAGGATTGTGGGACAATGCCTTCTCCAGGGAACCCAGCCCTACCACCCTAAGAGAAGGTCCTGGCCTTGAAGTCAGGTAGCAAGGACTCCCCACCCTTGGGGGCGGGGCAGGCACATCAAAAACAGGGGATAGGACCATAGAAAGGTGGGAAGAGATGGTGATCACAGGGGCTAGAAGAGGAATGTTCTACTAAACCCAACATATAAAGTACAAGAGGGTCAAGAAACAATAAAAATAGGAAAATATTAAATACTTATCAACACCACTATAAATTTTAAGTCACTTCTGGAGGCTAGGTAATAACCCATTTGCATTTGTTCAGTACTTTGCAGTTGTTTTTTTTTTTAAGATTTTATTTATTTATTTGAGAGAGAGAGAGAGAGAGAGAGAGAGAGAGAGAGCGCGCATGAGAGGAGAGAAGGTCAGAGGGAGAAGCAGACTGCCCATAGAGTTGGGAGCCTGATGTGGGACTCAATCCCGGGACTTCAGGATCATGACCTGAGCCACCCAGGTGCCCCTACTCTGCAGTTTTCAAAAAAGCATTTACACAGATGCCAATTCACTGGGTCCCTATAATCTACAGGTTATGAACAGGCCCATTTTGCCCAGGGGAAAACTGAGGGTCTAAGAATTCAAATCACTTACCCTAGTTTTTCTAACTAGTCAAGGGCAAGGCAGGGAGCCAAGAACGTGGCATAGTCTTTTGGCTGCTGATCCAAGGCATCCCCATTACATCCACACTGCACTTAAAAATGCACTTAACTGGGCGCCTGGGTGGCTCAGTGGGTTAAAGCCCCTGCCTTCGGCTCAGGTCATGATCTCAGGGTCCTGGGATCGAGGCCCGCATCGGGCTCTCTGCTCCGCAGGGAGCCTGCTTCCTCCTCTCTCTCTGCCTGCCTCTCTGCCTACTTGTAATCTCTCTCTCTGTATCAAATAAATAAATAAAATCTTTAAAAAATAAAAAAATAAAAAAAAATGCACTTAACAAGTACTTCCATTAAAGGCAGCAATCTATTTTATGAAAATCATTTGCACATATGTCCTCTACACAAACCGAATGCTCCTTGAGGGTAAGAAATTTTTCTTTGAAACCCCACCACCAAGAAGAGACTGACATACAGAATATGTTCAATAACTGGATTAAACTGAACAGATGGACACTAAACCTGCTTCCATTTTATGTACTATAGATCCAAAAATTAAAGGATAAGCTCAATTCAGTGAAAAAAATTAAAATTTTAGTTTTTTCTTATAATCCTTAAATGTTATTTTGAACTTATTTTGTTAATACAGCATAAAACCTTAACAGCTGTGTTTAAGAAATTGAAACTAGAAAATGAAATCAGAGTAAAAATAACCATTAGGAATTTATATGCAGTCCTTTAATTTCCAGCCCCTCCTAGAGGATACTGGGGGGGAAGGGGCAGGGGATGACACACAAAACTGTACCTATACATTATTAACCACCAAAAATAACTTTGACCTTAAGTTTCACTCACAACCTCCTATAATTGTATGCTAAAATTGTTCCTCCTACTACTGAACTAGAAGCCAAATTCTATTACAATAAAAATTCCTATCAGAATTTTCTAAGCCTTAGGTAAGAACACAAACAGTATTTTCAATTATTGGTTCATTTCAATGTTTATCAACTTTTCTCCATTATTGTTCCCTAAAGGAGCTTTTTCAGACTTTTTTTCCCCTAACCACTCTCTTCCCCACAAAATTCTAATAACCATCTGTCTATACGACCTATGTATATTTATGCTAATATATAAAAAGAGTAAGAACTTTTCACCACCATTCCCAGAACCAACTTTCACTCCCTTAGGGATCACAATACCCCCATCAAAAATACATTTTTACTTAATAAATACTTACAGAGTAGCAGTATAAGCCAGGAGAGATATTCACTACCAAAACATTTTAGAACAGCTACACAATTTAGTTTTGTAGTTTGAGTTTTGACACACAGAACTAAAATAAAATGGGTCTGAAAATAGAGATCTTCTTTCTAGTGTCTGTACCTAGACAAGGGTCTAGTTCAGTAAATATTTGACAAATGCATGAACATTGTTAGAATTTTAGAAGTGGTAGTTACACAGTTTGTGATGTCATTCAACAAGATGACCAGGCTATAGAAACATCAGCTTCCTACCTCGAATCTCAACAACTCAAATCCAACTCACTCCAACCCTGAAACCTGGAATTTTCTGTAGTAAGTTTTCAGGAAGAAAAAAAAGACAAAGGGCCCCGGGATGGCTCAGTCAGTTGAGCGCCTGGCTCTTATGTTTCGGCTCAGGTCGTGATCTCAAGGTGGTGATCTCAAGGTGGTGAAACAGAGCCCTGCCTGACTCTGTGCTGGGGTGGAGCCTACTTAGGATTCTCTCTCCCGCTGTTTCTCCCCCACTTCCTCTCTTAAAAAAAAATAAAGTAAAAAAAATTTTTTAATTAAAAAAAAAAAAGGCAGGGCACTTGGCTGGCACAGTAGGTGGAGCATTCACCTCTTGATCTCAGGGTTGGGAGTTCAAGGCCCACACCGGGTGTAGAAATTACTTAAAAATAAAATCTTTAAAACAAGAAAACAAACCAAAACCAAAAAAATTAAACTAAAACAGTTCCTATGCAAAAATTTCCAACCTTCTGGTTCACTAAATGCTTTGAGTAAATGATTAAAGCTATGTCCTCTTTCTCCAGAAAAATACACAATTGCAGAGTGCTCAGAGTTTCTAAACTCCATCAGTTAACTCCAATTTAAGAACTTTTCCATTAACGTAGTATGTAAACCAAATAGTTTATTAACCTAAAAATAAATTAACTTTTTAAAATTTAAGTTTAAGCTTAAAAATGTATTTATCAGAAGCATTCTTCCTAGTAACATAACGTACGTTAATCATGATTGTATTCTTACAGATCAGAGGCTTACCAAACAGAGAAGCAGACTATTTTCCATATATACCTGTAATACCTAAATTAAAACCTCAATATTTACTAGATTGCATTATAATGTTGCACATGCTACTGAAACAGGCAGCAGTCTTCTTCCAAGCTTTGATTAAAGAAACCTAAAGCCACAGACATCAATTTCAAAATGAAACCAAACTCTCGCCTTTGGCACTTGTAGCTGTATTTATTAAATGGAAGAAACACGGGACAAACACAATCTCTGTGTTGCTTTAAAAGGAGACTCACATGGAAACAGAAGACCTAAAAACAAAGACTACAGTAACTTTGAATAATACCATTTACTCTGATTAACAGCAGAAAAATTATGCTGATGGAAAGTAGGAAAAGTTTGCATGGATATAGAGGAATGTTGGGCCAAAAGTGTACCATGACGTAACAAGAAAAGCATGATTTAGGTCTTTGAGACTTACACATAAGCTGACACTATAACAGTTTATTTCTTTAAATATCAAGTATGTCAAACTTCGATCAAAATAATTCCAAAGTAAAAAAAAAAAACAGGCGTCTGGGTGGCTCAGTGGGTTAAAGCCTCTGCTTTCGGCTCAGGTCATAACCTCAGGGTCCTGGGATCGAGGCCCGCATTGGGCTCCCTGCTCAGTGGGGAGCCTGCTTCCCCCTCTCTCTCTGCCTGCCTCTCTGCCTCCTTGTGATCTCTCTCCCTCTGTGAAATAAATAAAACCTTTAAAAAAATAAAAAATAAAAATAAATTTAAAAAACCAGTAATTCTAAAGCATATCAAATACTTAGAAATATCATATATATGGTATCATATATCAAATAATCTATACAGGGACCATCAGATGGTTTAGAATTAATTAATACATTATCAAATATTAGGATGGCTTGTAAGATTAGTGAATATGTTGGCCAACTGTGAAAGAACCCCAAAGCACTGAAAATGATTTCAATGGTATAACATCTTATTTAAAAGGTACAAATGGGGGCACCTGGGTGGCTCAGTTGCTTAAGCGACTGCCTTGGGCTCCTGTCACGATCCCTTGATCGGCCCCACATCAGGCTCCCTGCTCAGCAAGGAGCTTACTTCTTCCTCTCCCTCTGCCTGCTGTTCCCCTGCTTGTGCCCGCTGTCAAATAAATAAAAATCTGGGCGCCTGGGTGGCTCAGTGGGTTAAAAGCCTCTGCTTTCGGCTCAGGTCATGATCTCAGCATCCTGGGATCGAGGCCCACATCGGGCTCCCTGCTCAGCGGGGAGCCTGCTTCCTCCTCTCCCTGTCTCTCTGCCTGCCTCTCTGCCGACTTGTAATCTCTCTCTCTCTTTGTGTCAAATAAATAAATAAAATCTTAAAAAAAAAAAAAAAAAAAACAAATAAATAAAAATCTTTAAAAAAAATAAAAGGTACAAATGGTTCGATGAACTCCAAAAACTAGTTTTTGAGATCCTGTATGTCTTATACTGTGTGCCTACTCTTAAATACACCTGAAAAAATGAAAATTCAATCTTTTAATATGAAGAAAATATTATTTGTACTAGTAAAGGAATTACAAAATCCCAGAGCTCAGAAGCCTTTATTATACTTTAAGTTACTAAAATCTTAGCACATGTTGAAATTCTGAATATCTGCAGAATGAATTTCTAATTAAATTTAAAACGCAAAGATGGTATGTATCACTGCACACAGAGATAGATTTTTAAACAAAATCATACATCTTGATAAGCACTGCATTTCAAAATAGTGACCTTAAGAACCTTATTCCAAAACTGGAACATCTGTGTGACCAATCTTTGGAGCCAGTTTAAAGGCAACACAAAAGTCAGTTCCATCATTTTAGTTACTTAACTATTTTATATTAGTGTGTATTATTCGCCTGAACCACCTACTTATTTTTCAAGATACAGGATGAAATTACTGCATTAAGGTTCTTGTCTACAAGCATTAGAAACATTAATAATAGACTATAGCTAACTTTTAAAAAGGACTTTTTTAGTTTTATTTTTTTAAGTATTCTCTACACTCAATATGGTGCTCGAGCTCACAACCCCAAGATCAACAGTCACACCCTCCACTGACTAAGCCAGGCAGGTAGCCCTTGATCAAGTCCCCATCAGGCTCCTTGATCAGCGAGGAGCCTGCTTCTCCCACTCTTCTCCACTAGTGGACTCTCTCTCTCTCTCAAATAAAATCTTTATCAAAAAAAAAAAAAGACATTAATGCAAGGATCTTAAAGATTACAAAACTGAAAGGTGCCTGAAGGGATGCCTGGCTGGCTCAATCAGTAAAGCAGGCGACTCTTGATCTTGGCATTGTGAATTTGAGCCCCATGTGGGGGGGGAAACTTACTAAAAAACAAACAAAAAAACAAAAAAACAAAACAGAAAACTAGGGGAAAGGTAAATGGAAAAACAAGATGGAAAAGATAGCACTAATGGGCCAGGGAGAAAGAAGCTCAAAGAACCATATTAGAGAACAGTCTAACCTCAAGGAATCATGTCAGAAAACATTCTAATCCACCCACTGGCACCAGCTGATAGGTCTTCAAAAACCCCACAGCCTTTCCACAATCAAGATCCAAAGCCCTGGGAGAAAATATCGGATTGGAAAAGCTCAGGTGTGACTGCACTACAAAAGGGGAGGAGTAAATGCTTCAACAGGGCATCCTAGGGCTATACACAATGGGGGAACCCCTATAAAAAGGAAGCAAAAAAGAACAAATTGGTGGTTGCCAGAGGGTGGGGGGATGAGTGAAAAAGGTGAAGGGGACTAAGAGTTACAAACTTTCTGTTATGTAAGTCAAGGGGCGCCTGGGTGACTCAGTTAAGTGTCAGATCCTTGATCTCAGCTCAGGTCTTGATTTCAGAGTCATGAGTTCAAGCCCCATGTTGGGTTCCACACTGGGCACGGAGCCTACTTAAATAAATAAATTAAAATTAAATAAGTCAAGGGGAGGGGCGCCTGGGTGGCTCAGGTCATGATCTCAGGGTCCTGGGATAGAGCCCCACTTCCGGCTCTCTGCTCAGCAGGGAGCCTGCTTCCTTCTCTCTCTCTCTGCCTGCCTCTCTGCCTACTTGTAATCTGTCAAGTAAATAAAATCTTTTAAAAAAAAAGTAAGTCAAGAGGATAAAAAGTACAACATAGGGATTAGTCAATAATATGGTAATAACTTTGTATATTGATAAACTGTAACTAAACTTATCAAGGTAAGCATTTTGAAATGTTTACAATTGTCAAACCACTATTATACACCTAAAATTATTGTTAACTATACTTCAATTAAAACTTTTTAATAGGGGTGCCTCAGTCGGCTGGGCATCTGCCTTCCACTCAGATCATGATCCCAGGGTCCTTGGGATGGAGGCCCGCATTGGGCTCCCTGCTCAGCGGGGAGTCTGCTTCTCCCACTCCTGCTCCCCCTGCTGTGCTCTCCCTATCAAATAAATGAATTTAAAAAAAAAAAAATAAAAATTTTTAATACATACAAAAAATACAATAATGCTGTACTGAGGAAATAAAGAAATAAAGTGGGGGAGGGGAGAAGCATATGACACCACTTATTTGAGGTAATTCTCCATGAGGCAGACTCTTGGAGGCATCTATGGAAAAATCAAACAGTCAGGAAAAGGAAAAAATCTGGCTCATCGGCTGCCCTTCCCCTTCAAACACAGAGAAAGACTACAGGAATCTTGCTAATTTGGAAGTTGAATTCAAGTTTAAACCTATTGGCCATACTTGCTGTGGCCTCTGAAGATTTACTTCAGTATCTATATCATTGATGCTCAATCCAGACGGAGCACCGGAATCCTCAGAGGCCTAAGCATCTGTATTTTAAACAAAGCCACAAAGGAAAATCACTGGTAAAAAGTGTAAAACGTGTACCTAAATTCAAAAAAGAAAAAAAGGAAAGAAAAAATTGCTCACAATGACTTTAGAGTCACTCCCAATAGGTTATCTGAGGCCACACCATCTGCTTGTTGGCGAGCCGAGCCTTCTGTTCAGTGAAGAGAGGATAGGAGGGACACTAGATTCAGGATGTAAGTCAATGTCATTTTTTAAATATTGTAGGTTACAATGGTGTTAAAGACTGATAATTCAGAGAAAATGAACAAATGACAACCTACACAATATGGATGAATGTCACAATGCAAAACAAAAAATGCAAATGGAAGTACAAAAATGAACAAAATTATTCTATGCTGAATTCTTAAGTAAAGCTAGTGGCTACCCTTGAGGAATAGGCAGTAACTGGAAAGGCATGAAGTGGGGCTTCTGGAAAGTGGTCATGCTCCTACGTGCACTTTCCTGTACACATTTTTAAAAAACAAAAAAAAATTTTTTTTAAGATTTTATTTATTTGACACAGAAACACACAGCAAGAGAAGGAACGCAAGCAGGGGAAGTGGGAGAGGGAGAAGCAGGCTTCCAGCAGAGCAGGGAGCCCAATGCGGGGCTCGATCCCAGGACCCGGGAATAATGACCTGAGCCGAAGACAGACGCTTAATGACTAAGCCACCCAGGTGCCCCGAAAAAAAAAAAAATTTTTTTTAAAAGCTATGTCTCAGTTTGTTTTTTTTTTAAAGTCAAAGTAAGGGGCGCCTGGGTGGCTCAGTGAGTTAAGTGTCTGCCTTAGGCTCAGGTCATGATCCCAGGCTCCCAGCTTCTGCCTCTCCCCGCAACTTGTGCTCTCTCTTGAGTGTACTATCCCCTGCCCATGAATAAATATTATCTTTTAAAAAAAAAAAAAGTAAAAGTAAAACTAATATTCACCATTTTACAATTTCTTTACACGTTTTTCTCAACCCTTTGGATTCAAATACAGTAGCTCACACACACACATATATAATATATAAGTAGGCAGAGAGGCATCATTAATGACCTGCCTAACCTTAAAATTTAGGTTTTAATATCTTAAGAACACCCAAAGATAACAAAGATGGACGCTAAGCTAAAGCAGTGAATTTATTAAGCTATGTATTGTGCCTAAAACTTGGAACTTAGTATTAAAACATAAATTAAAATCTAATACGAACAAGCATAAATGACTAGACTCTCAGTAAGAATAACTCCTGACCTCCTAAAAAGAGTGATAATAGGGGAGAGGGGGAATCTCCCAAAACTTAATGGAGAAGGTGATAGGTTTGGTTATTAGTACTGTGAAGATGTAACGACAGAAGTTATCCAGGTTAAAAGCTAAATCTAAAAGCAATGCCAAATCCCAAGCCCACCCACCTCCACTTCAACTCCCTGCCTGCAAAAGGGGAAATAAAAAATTTCTCTATGATTGTTGAAATCAGCAAGAAATAGTCAGAACTGGCTACTGTCTGGACCTTAGCCACAATACACCAAAGTATAGTGGCTCCTGACATAAACACAACACATGGTTTCAATTACCTGCCACCAAAGAAATTTAAACTGTCTACATTTTTTAAGTACCATTAAGCTTCAACAAATTCTTTAGATTATCTTCATGAAAACCAAGCACAGAAACACAGCAAGTCAATATGCTTCGGCTTAACCTTTTCCAGTAACATATACTTGAGGGAAAAAAGGGACTTTTTCACCATAATTTCTCACTCGAAGTGACTCAAATCCACAAGCTAACTTTGGTTTTAGTTGGGGTTTTTTTTTTTTTTTTTTGGTTTTGATAAGTTTTAGTTTTATGCCAGGATGTATCCCTTCAGAAAACTATAAACCAAAATGTTCATACAGGAATATAGATGCGCCGGAGCATTGGTGGTATAGTGGTTAGTGTATCTGCCTTCCAAGAACATAGATGACTTGCTTTCTTCATTTTTTTCTGTATTTCCTAAAATGTTACTTTTGTTCCAAAGGATAAAGACTTAAAAATGTATATTACCAAGATTCTAAATTGTGAAGCCTAAAAATTTGGCAGGTTGAATACTTCCTAAAATCACACTTCTAGGACACTACATCGACAGACCACCCCCAACTTAACAATTTTTCAACTTTATGACAGTACAAAAGTGATACTTCAAATGTTGATCTTCTCCTGGGCTGGTGATATGCAATTTGCTAGGCGTAGCCACACCATCACAAGCGGAACCGACGATACACTTAAAACCATTCTGGTTTTCATTCTCAATATAGCAATCAATAAGTTAGATGAAATATTCAATACTTCATTATAAAATACGCTTTGTGACAGAGGATTCTGCTCAACTGTAGGCTAAGTAAACGTTCTGAGCACATTTAAGGTAGGCTAAGCTAAGCTATGTTTGGTAGATTAGGGGTATTTTCAACTTAAAATATTCAATTTATGACGGGTTTACCAGAACATAACCCTATCATAAATTGAGGAAGATCTGCAGGTTGTTTTCCCAAAGAGCAAAAAGGAATTTCACATAGTCTGCTTCCAGAACTCAGTAATTAATAAACATACTAAGCCTCTTCAACACCCAGAGGGACCTCTCTTCAAGTAATCATTATTAAAACCTGCAAATGAGGGGCACCTGGGTGGCTCAGTCGGTTAAGCTTCTGCCTTCTTTCTGCTCAGGTCATGATCCCAGGATTCTGGGATTCAGTCCCGCATCGGGCTCCCTGCTCAGTGGGGAACCTGCTTCTCCCTCTCTCTCTGCCACTCCTCTCTGCTCCCGTTCATTTTCTCTCTCTTGAAAATAAATCTTTAAAAAAAAAAAAAGAGGGCGGGGGGGTGTGCCTGGGTGGTTCAGTGGGTTAAGCCTCTGCCTTCAGGCCTTCAGCTCAGGTCATGATCACAGGGTCCTGGGATCAAGCCCCATGTCGGGCTCTCTGCTCAGCGGAGAGAGCCTGCTTACCCCTCTCTCTGCCTGCCTCTCTGCCTACTTGTGATCTCTCTGGCAAATACATAAATAAAATCTTTTTTAAAAAAAATTATATAAATCTTAAAAAAATAAAAATAAATAAAACCTGCAAATGGGAAACCTAGATATTGCAAATATTCTAGACATTTCTATCAAAGTAAATTTTATTTTTTTTTAAAGATTTTATTTTTAATTTGACACAGAGACAGATTACAAGTAGGCAGAGAGGCAGGCAGAGAGAGAGGAGAGAGGAGGAAGCAGGATCCCTGCTGAGCAGAGAGCCCTATGCGGGCCTCGATCCCAGGACCCTGAGATCATGACCTGAGCCAAAGGCAGCGGCTTTAACCCACTGAGCCACCCAGGCGCCCTCAAGGTAAATTTTAATTCACTAAATTACTCAACACTAGGAGGCCACAGTCCATATAAAACTCACCTGTATCTAGTTTTTGTGAAATAAGACTAAATTGTATTATAAAGATTAAATTTTTTGCTCACCTTTGCGAACTGAGAAAACTTTATTAAAAACCAAAACAAAACTTGGATATTTCTGTATTTCCTGTATCTGACTCTCAAAATGTACTGTTTGTAGTTTCCATGATGAGATAAAACAAGCTTCTAGAACTACTTCACCATATGTGATTTATAGAGTATCCATTCATCTGGCTGATTGGCTGCAAATCTCTAGTCATTTTTGTAAATAAATGGGTATGTGATGAAGCAAATATAAGAAAACGTTAATGACAGAACCTAGGAGAAGAATACACAGATGTCCATTTTAGCAGTTTTCTTCAACCTGTGTGTGAAAATTCTCATAAAATACTAAGGTGAAAAGTCTTTCGAAATCACAACACCAAGACAGATCTACAGCAACTTTAACCTACCTATGGCTGTGAGGCCTTGCTTCAAATCACAAACCCAACATTTTAAGCATCCCCCCAAAAAGTCCTTCCTTAAGACGGCAAGATTTTCTGAAGACTAGTCAACTGACAAAATATAAAAGTGATACTAAAAACAATCTCTTACCCAAAGCCAGGTTACCTAGGAAGTCATTTTCCAGAAGGTGTCATGAGAATTTTGTTGGACTTTCAACTTCATCAGATGTAAAAAAAACTTTTGCCTCCATTACCATTTCACCGAAATTTTTCAAAATTCCAAACGATACGCCTTAAGTTTTGGTGGGGGTTTTTTTTGTTTCTTTTTTTGTTTGTTTGTTTAATCTCCCATAAAGCAGATCCGTGGAGCCCTCCCAGGTCCTAACACCTGCAAAACCCATGAGAGTTCGGGGCGCTGGTGGCTCCCGGTGTTTCACTCTAACGGGTCTACGCGGGTTAAACGGGCGGAAAAAGGAAGGAAGACATACAGACCGCCAGGGAGTCAAAGGAGTGAGTGTGTGAGGAGAAGGGGCAAATCCAAGCAGCCGGTGCGGGGAGGACCTGGAAGCACCGGGCCGGCGGCGCGCTCGCCTCAGGAACTCGGGAGGCAGACGCGCCGAGCCTGAGGCCCGGCTCCCGCCTGCGCCCGGGCCCCGCGCCGGCCGCCAGACTCCGGCCGCCCCCGCCCTGCCCGCCGCGCCCGCACCTCTCGGTCCTTGAGGCCCAGCAGGA
>LNAC01000007.1:2461192-2546582 GCA_002007465.1 Ailurus styani
GGGCGAGGGCGGGCCTCCGCCGACTACGACCTCTTCCCGGGCCCTGGGGTCTCAGCCGGCGCTCGCCCTCCCTTGGCCGCGGCGCCCGCGGTCCCCCTCCCGTGGCCCGTGACGTGTCCTCGCTTCGTCCGCCTCCGCCTTCGCCCCGCGAGAAATCGGTCCTGCGGCCGGAGACTGGCGAGGCCCCCCCACGAACGGGGAAGCCAAGCCCCTGCGAGCGTGGACACCGCTCAGCCTCAAGCCCTTACCGCCCCCGACACCACCACGCTCGGAGCCGGCCGCGGGCGGAGGGGAGGGCGGGAGGGCGCGGGGAGGGCAGGGGCCCGGCTTGGAGTCGGGGGTCCGCGGGAGGCGCTGGAAGGACCTTGCTCGCCGCCGCTGGAGCCAGGAGAGATCGCGGTCTGCCCGCGCGCCCTGACCCTTCCGAGGAAACGACTGCATTTAAGTGGCTGGAAAGTGGACTTTCAGTGTTTACTACGTGTATTAAAGAGACCTTAGAACAAAAAGAATTGTTTCTTTTATAAAACTTTTTCCTCGCCTCCCGACTTGTAGAGTGACCAGGCGCGGTGAGTACAGTTAGTGCTGCTGTGCGAGTCAGGACACTTGACCTGAACGACCTTTTTATGGAGACAATAAACCCGTTGGGTTTCATGCCACGTCTTTGTACAAATTAAATCTCCCCCAATTTTATTACTAGGTGAAAGCCTCTCGGCGTGCTTGACAGTTTATGCGAGTTACGTTAGAGCATAGATGTCAAACCTGAGGGGGAGTTTGGAGGGCCGGAAGGGTGGAGCTTATAAACAAAACATCCAGAAATGACCGTATGCCATGCGGTGTTATTTAAAATCAACAGTGACCACAGGCTGTGGATTTAGACAGGAGAAATACATTGTTATAACAGGACTCGAGCTGTAATAAATGATAAATGCCCACAGTAAAACTATCCCATAGAACATTATCGCTACAGAGTTTTCCCCTCCCCCACAAACCCATGATCCGAAACTACTGGCCGCACACCATCACCACCCCAAACCCTAGAAAGTGAAAATGCTAAATCTGAAGTGGGGAGAAGAGAGCAAGGTGAGCACAGAGCAGACCCTCTTTTTTTTGTATCTTTCAGGGCAAAGGTCAGTTTCACCTCGACCAATTTCTCCCATTCACATCCCTTCAACTCTTTTTTTTTCCTTTTATTTCTCTCCCAGTTCTTTCCCAAATAGCTTAAAATATTTCTTTTTAAAAGAAATGTAACTATTTGTTTAGTATAGTCAAATACATATAGTTCAAGGAGTATAAAAATAATAAATATAATTAAAAAATTAATGTAGTGAAAATCTTCCTTCCAGCCCTGCCCCTGTTAACCCACCCAGTTGTTTCTTCTCCTCCCCTGGTGGTTTCGAAATACTTCAACAAATTCTCTGATACTCCTTTCAAAAGAGGAAGCCTAAGTCCCCTTCCTTTGAGTGTGGGCCTGACTCTGACTCTCTCCAAATGAGTAGAATGTGGCAGGTGTCACTGTGTGTGATTTAGACTAGATCATAAAAGTTTGCAGCTTCTTTTCTTGTGCTCCCTCTCCTGGCCCCTCTCCTCTGTCTCTATCTCTCAGATCATTCACTCTGAGAGAGGCCGGCTGCCATATCATTCCATAAATCATTCATATCTTGCCATAAACATTCAAGCAGTTTTATGGAGATGTCCAATGGGGGAGGCACTGAGGCCTCAGGCACAGAGCATTACGAGTGAGCCATTCTGGGAAGCCTATCTCCCAGATACAGTCAAGTCCTTCATTCACATTTGATTGCAATCTTATCAAAGACACTGAGCCAGTCACTATGGCCCAGCTAAGCCATTCCTGAACTTCTGAGCTACAAAAACTGCTTAGCATCTTATGTAGTTATGCAGTAATAGGTATTAAAATACTTGGGTGCTTATACCAACAGGTAACAGCTAATAGCATTTTATGAAAATCGGGGGTGTGAAGCTGGCTTGGTCAGGGCATGCAACTCTTGCTCTTGGGGTTGTGAGATGCAGCCCCATGTTGGGTGTAGAGACTACTAAAAATATATAAATAAACTTAAAAAAATAGTACTGTTATAAAATCAATACAGGGAAACCTCACTAAAGTAGAGGTCAGGACACTGGAAAATGCAAGCTACAAGGGAGAGCCATAATTTTACTGCATTTCTCTGGTGTTCCCAAATAAACCCATTTTTGTTGGTAAAATAACTGACTTCTACTAACACTTTCTTGGCCGTTTTTCCAGAGATATTTTTTAATGTATATTCAAACAAGTATGAAAATGGTTTCCGGGCGCCTGGGTGGCTCAGTGGGTTAAAGCCACTGCCTTCGGCTCAGGTCATGATCCCAGGGTCCTGGGATCGAGGCCCACATCGGGCTTTCTGCTCAGTGGGGAGCCTGCTTCCTCCTCTCTCCTCTCTCTCTGCCTGCCTCTCTGCCTACTTGTAATCTCTCTCTGTGTGTCAAATGAATAAATAAAATCTTTAAAAAAAAAAAAAAAGAAAATGGTTTCCTTCCTTTTTTATGCAAATAATAGCACATAGGGTGCCGGGGTGGCTCAGTGGGTTAAAGCCTCTGCCTTAAGCTCAGGTCATGATCTCACAGGCCTGGGATCTAGCCCCACATGGGTTCCCTGCTCAGCAGGGGCCCTGCTTCCTCCTCTCTCTCTGCCTGCCTCTCAGCCTACTTGTGATCTCTCTCTCTCTCTCTGTCAAATAAATAAATAAATAATCTTAAAAAAAAATAAATAATAGCACATAATACACACTGTTTTGAATCTTGATTTTTTCACTTAATGTTGGAAAACATTCTATATCAATATTTAGCAGCTTCTTCATACTTTGGTCCAGCTGCATTGTATTTTACTGTAATATGCTTTTTTATAGGAGTCAACCCCCTATAGATGGACATTTAGGTTGTTTCCAATTCTTTGCTTTTACAAACAATGCCATAATAAATATAATGAATCGCCACATGTATTTTGTCCACAAAAACGCATGCTCATGGTCTGTGTATTCATGCACACTTCTCAAATTAATGAGACTTTACCTAACTTCATTGTTTTTTCAGAGGTTTTCTAGCATTTTTTCCTTGTTTATTTTCCACAAGCTAGATTTCAAAATCACCCTACTTGGAAAGAAAGAAAAAGAAGGAAGGAAAGAAAGATATGGTATTTTGGGAACCAAAACATATTCCTAATAACAATGACTGTTTATTTACTGACTGCTGAGTATGGGGCAGGCATGTTCCCCAATAACCCCCACCGGAATCCTGCAGACAAGGTGCGCTCTTCCACAGAAACCCCAACCACCCGGGCAGCAAAGCCTGTCAGCACACTTCCTGCCCAAGCAGAGGCACCTGGAAGTACACAGGAGACAGCAATTCAGATTGGTGGTTCAAGTTCCCCTTTCTCTCCTCAAATGGGTCACTGACATCTTTTCTACAATTTCTCTGCAGCACTTAGTTGCGGCAAATTCAACAACACATTCCTGATGTGTCTCTCCGCCCTTCACTCCACCCTCCCCCTCTTCCTCTCTCCTGTTCTTGGGAGTTAAGCTCTCTAACAAAATAGTGGCACAAAAGCCTTTGTCTTAGACTCTGCTTTCTCAGAATCCTGGATTAAGACACCCGTTTAACTTGTGAAGAAACTAGCTCAGAGAAATTAAATAATCTGTCCACATACCACATCTGGTAAATTGCAAGCCTACATTAATGAAAAACATATTTTCATTAGAACCCCCATCCTTAATTCAATCATTAAACAAATATTTGTATGTATATATATATTTGCTGTATGCCAGGCACTGTGCTAAACAACGAGGATATTATAAAAAAACAAAAGAGACACCAGTCAGTTTTCATGAGGCTGTGTAGTGGAGGGCACAGATAATAAGCAAATCATCACACATTAATGTAAAATTGAGAACAGCTTTGAATATATTTGCATACAGAAGGAATATAGTATTATGAGAGCATATATTCTCAAATATATGAGAAACTTATATTTTATCTGGGACTCAAGGAAAGCAACTCTGAGGAAGTAGTAAGCCAAAGAATGAACAGAAATTACTAAACCAAACCTCTCATTCCTGAGGGAAAATAGCATGTGCAAAGGCCCTCTGGCAAGGAGACCATGGGGTGATGCAGAATGAAATAGAAAAACATTTGGGGGACGCCTGGGTGGCTCAGTCGGTTAGGTATCTGCCTGCAGCTCAGGTCATGATTCTGAAGGTCCTGGGATCTAGCCTGGCATCAGGCTTCTTGCTCAGTGGGAAGCCTGTTTCTCCCTCTCCCTCTGCCCCAGCTTGTTTTCTCTCTCTCTCAAGTAAATAAATAAAAATCTTTAAAAAAAATTTTTTGGGGGGGCTAGGCTAAGGGGGAGAGTGTTGTCAAAAGCAATAGTGGCAGACAAGGATCAAATCATGCAGTGCCATAAAACCATTTAAAGATTTTGGTCTTTTTCCAACCAAACACAATGAGAAGACATCAAAGATGCTTTTAAATACCTCCCTTGTGGGATGCCTGGTGGCTCAGTTGGTTAAGTGACTGGCCTTGATTTCAGCTCAAAGTAGACCCTCTCTTTTTCATATCTTTCAGGGCAAAGGTCAATTTCACCTCGACCAAATTCTCCCCAATTTCTCATGATTTTAGGGAGTCTCTGTCTCCCTCTGCCCCTCCCTATTCACCCTCTCTCTCTTCCCCAGATAAATAAATAAATAAATGCCTTCCTTGTTAGAGGGAAGGAGGGAATGGGTGGGTATGTAATGTTAACCAGATATGCATTTTGAAAAGCTCACCCAATACAGGAAAGAGATGGTCACAATGGATACAGCAGCCAGTTAGTTTTGCAATAATCCTGCAGGACGTGATAGTAACTTAACTATGACCATGGAAGAAGAGATGGTAAGAAGTGACAGTTTCCCAGAGATGCTTAGGAAGCAAAATTAATGAACTCGATGGAAGACTGTCTATCGAGTAGGTGGGCCACAAGGAAGAGAGGTTTTCAAGGATAACTCCCCATCCCTGGCTTGTGAATGAACAGGGCAGCCCATTCACTGAGATAGTGACCACTGGGCCCTGACCAGGTTTATGTCTGAATTTATTTCAGTTCAGTGTTTGAGAAGCATATGAAACTTCCAAGAAGAGATGTTGTATAGATACTTGGATGTACAGGTGCTTTCTGTTTTAATCTGATAAAAATTTCAAAACACCTAGAAAATGGAACTGTAAAAGCACAAGAAGAAAACTGTGAGTGAACTCTTTTATAAAGAAAAGAGAAAAGATGCCTTTCTTAACATGATCCAAAATTTGAAAAAAAAATTTTTTTTGAAATAATTACAGATTGGAGCACCTGGGTGACTCAGTTGGTTAAACATCCAACTCTTGATTTTGGCTCAGGTCATACATGCTCTTAGGGTCATGAGATCAAGCCCCACATTGGACTCTTCACTGGGGTAGAGTGTGCATGGGATTCTCTCTCCCTCTCCCTCTGCACCCCCCATGACTGCTCACATGCTCGCTCTCTCTCTAAAAAAAAAAAAGAAGAAAGAAAAAAATAATTACAGATTGACAGGAGGTTGTAAAATTAGTACAGAGAGGTCTTGTGTAGTCTTGACCCGGTATTCCCCAATGGTAACATCTTATATAACTCTAGTACAATACCAAAAACAGGAAAGGAATATTGGTATAATCCACAACATTATTCAGATTTCACAGATTTTATATGCATTTATTTGTGTGTGTGTGTGCATGTGTGTAGTTCTATGCAATTTTACCACATGTGTAGATGTGTGTAACCAACACCAATCAAGATAGAAAATTGTTCTGTCACCACAAAGATCCCTCAGGTTACCCCCTGATAGTCCCACCCCTCCCCCCGCTCCATCTCTAACCTCTGGCAGCCACTCATCTGTTCTTTCTATCATTTTCGTCATTTGAGAATACTGTATAAATGGAATCATACTCTAGGTTGCCTTTTGAGATTGCCTTTTGTTACTCAGCATTATTCCCTTGAGATCTGTTGTGTGTATCAATAGTTGGTTCTTTTTTATTCCTGATGGTAGGGATGTTCTACAGTTTGTTTACCCACTCACCCATTAGAAGACTTTGGGTTCTTTCCAAATTGTGTCTATTACAAATAAAGCTGTAATGAACATTTGTGTACATGTATTTGGGCACACATGGTTTTCATTGATCTCGGACAAATACCCAGGAGTGCAACTGGGGCCGTATGGGGAATGTGTGTTTGGTTTTTTAAAGCACTGTCAAAACATCTTCCAGAGAGGCTATTCCACTTCACATTCCTACCCCCGCTTTGCTCTGAAGCACAGCAGTATTATTGATATAACCAGCAAACTCTTTAGAAGCATTCAATAATATTATTTCTTTTTTTAAAATTTTGGTACAGGGCACCTGGGTAGCTCAGTGGGTTAAAGCCTCTGCCTTCGGCTCAGGTCATGATCTCAGGGTCCTGGGATCGAGGCCCGCATTGGGGTCCCTATTTGGCGGGGAGCCTGCTTCCCCCTCTCTCTCTGGCTGCCTCTCTGCCTACTTGTAATCTGTCTGTCAAATAAATAAATAAAATCTTTAAAAATATAAAATAAATAAATAAAAATTTGGTACAATGATTGCAAAGATTTATTGAGCATTTATTATATTTTAGAGATGGCTCTAAATGTCTTACACACTAATTTTAGTTATTTTTTTTAAGATTTATTTATTTGAGAGAGAGAGCGTGCATGTGCGCAAGTGGGAGAAAGAGCAGAGAGAGAGAGAGAGAATCCTCAAGCAGACTTCTTGCTAAGCATGGAGCCCAACCTGCTAGATCTCAAGACCCTGTGACCTGGGCTGAAGCCGGGAGTTGGAGACTCAACAGACTGAGCCACCCAAGCGCCCCTTTTGCACATTAATTTTAGACCAAACTGTATAGGTCACAATCTTTCACTCCCCTAGAGTTACACATCCACATCCTTGCTATCACCTTGCACTGTGCGAAGTATATTTCATCACCCCTTGCCTTTGGGCTTGACCTAAGTCTCCGCCTTGGGGCTGGCCAGGTGACTCTTTTTGTCAACTAGGGTGTTAGCCAGTAGGATGCAAACAGAGGCATGAAATAGGCTTTTGCAGTTATGCTTTTCCTTTTATGGTCCTGGCGGCTGCCATAAGAAGAGCTTTCAGGCCTGGGAAAACACTTCCTCCGGGGCATTTGCTAGCCCAGGGAGAAGGAGAATGAAGCAGACAAAAGCGAGTGCACAGCTTGGAATCAAGCCTACCCAAGCCCAGCTGAGATCCGCAGAGTCATGCTTGCCACACCATGACTGTGGAAATAAATGCTTACCCTCGTTTGCCACTAAGTTTATGGGCTGCCGAAGCGAGTGCTGCTGTCCGCCACTCAGACTTCGTGTTAGCAAGCAGCTCACTTAGTGCTCACAACATCCTGATTATCGGCTCTAATAGCCCCATTTTACAGAAAAGGAAATCGAGACACAAAGAGATGAAATATCTTCCTTAAAGTTTCACAGCCTGATACCAGCGTCCATTGTCTTATCGGAACCTCACAGTGACTCGATGAAGTTAGGACAAAAACAAACTACACAGAGTGGTCTCTGTCATAAAAGACATAAAACTCCCATGCAAAGTTTCAAAGATTTAAAATTTTATTTTGGGGCACCTGGGTGGCTCAGTTGCTTAAGCAGTTGCCTTTGCTCAGGTCATGATCTCAGCGTCCTGGGATTGAGTCCCGCAATGGGCTCCTTGCTTGGCAGGGAGCCTGCTTCTCCCTCTGCCTCTGCCTGACATTCTGCCTGCTTGTGTTCTCTCTGTCTCTCTCTGAGAAATAAAATCTTCAAAAAAATTTTTTTTATTTTATTTTTGAATAAGTAATAAACTCACTTCAGAAATCGAAATGGTAAAAGGGATGTTTAGAAAGAAGTCGCCCCGCCGCCTATGAGCCATCTGTCAGAGACCTAATTCTAACCTGGCCCTTGGGATTCTTGTGGCCCCAGTATCTACACCGTTGTGTGACTCCCTCTCCTTGAGTGTGGGCAGAAGCTGTGACTTGCTTCTAACTACTAGAATATGGCAAAAGGGGGAGAGGGTGTTGCCGATGTAGTTAAGGTCCCTAATTAATTCACTTTGGGTTAATCAAGAGAAATAACTCCGGGTGCGCAATCAGGTGGTCCCTTGAAAGCAGATCCAGCCCTTCCCTAATGAGAGAGACTTGAGTCAGCTGAGTCACATTTTTTTTAGATTCTCCATAGGGAGTGGCTTCCCTTTCTTCTTTTTTTATTGACGTATAATTCACATACAGTGCTATATTAGTTCCAGTGTACAATATAATGATTCAACAATTCTATACACATTTCTCTGTGCTCTTTTTTTTTTTTTTAAGATTTTGTTTATTTATTTCACAGAGGGAGAGAGATCACAAGTAGGCAGAGAGAGAGGGGGAAGCAGGATCCCCACTGAGCAGGGAGCCCGATGCGGGCCTCGATCCCAGGACCCTGAAATCATGACCTGAGCCAAAAGCAGAAGCTTTAACCCACTGAGCCACCCAGGCACCCTCTCTGTGCTCTTGATGGCTCTCAAGACATTCTCTTGAAGGGGAAAACGTTGTAAAATACCTCTGCAGGAAGGTAGCTTTTAAGACTTGATGGTCTCAGTTTAAAAACACAGCAACTGTGGGCGCCTGGGTGGCTCGGTCAGTTAAGCCACTGCCTTCGGCTATGGGTCGTGATCTCAGGGTCCTGGGATCGAGTCCCACATCCAGCTCACTGCTCTGGCAGAGAGTCTGCTTCTCCCTCTCCCTGTGTCTAATGCTCTGCCTACTTGTGCTCTCTCTCTCTCTCTCTGTCAAATAAATAAATAAAATCTTTAATAGAAGAAAAAAAAAACACAGCAACTGAATTATGCAACAACATAAATGAGCGTGTAAAGAAGACCCTAATTCCAGATAAGAATGTAGCCCAGCTGATACTTCATGAGACCCTGATACTTGTGAGACGCTAAGCAGAAGACCCAATGAAGCTATGCCAAACTTCTGACCAATGGAAACTGAGATTATAAGCATGTGTTGTTTTAAGTCACTGAACTTGTAGTAATTTGTTATGCCATAGATGCAAATAGGTTGAAAATAAAGGATGGGGGCACCTGGCTGTGTCAGTCAGTGGAGCATGTGACTCTTGATCCTGAGGTGGTGAGTTCAAGCCCCAGATTGACCATAGAGCCTACTTTAAAAAAAAGAAAGAAATAAAAGAAAGAAAGAAAGAAAGAAAGAAAGAAAGAAAGAAAGAAAGAAAGAAAGAAAGAAAGAAAGAAAGAAAGAAAAGAAAGAAAGAAAGAAAGGTAAAATATATCAATCATGCAAACAGAACCATTAAAAAGCTAGAGTGGCTGGGCACCTGGGTGGCTCAGTGGGTTAAAGCCTCTGCCTTCAGCTCAGGTCATGATCTCAGGGTCCTGGGATCAAGTCCCGCATCAGGCTCCCTGCTCAGCGGGGAGCCTGCTTCCTCCTCTCTCTCTGTCTGCCTCTCTGCTACTTGTAATCTCTCTCTCTCTTTCAAACAAACAAATAAAATCTTAAAAATATAAAAGCTAGAGTGGCTATACTGATATCAGACAGACTTAAAATTTTTTTTTAAATGTTATTGGAAATACACCCTCAGGTTTATGGTCAACTGATTTTCAACAAGGGTGCCAAGACAATTCAATGGGGAAAGAATAGTCATTTCAACAAACGGTACAGGGACGACTGTGTATTCATATTAAAAAGAAGAAGAAGGAGAGGGAGAGGGAGGGGAAGGGGAAGCAGAAGCGGAAGAGGAAGAGGAAGGAGAAGAAGGGATGTCTGGGTAGCTCAGTTGGTTGAGCACCAGACTCCTGGTTTTGGCTCGGGGCATGATCTTCAGGTCATGGGATCAAGCCCTGAATCTGGTTCCACACTCAGCACAGAGTCTGCTTAAGATTCTCTCTCCCTCTGCCCCTCCCCCGACTTCTGTGCACGCACACACATGCTCTCTTTCTCTCTCTCAAATAAATAAATAAAATCTTTTAAAATGAAATGAAGATGAACCCTTACCTTACATCATGTACAAAAATTAACTCAGAATGGATCAAAGATCTAATGGCAAGAGCTAGGTGGTGCCTGGGTGGCTCAGTTGATTAAGCGACTACGTTCTGGAGGGCGCCTGGGTGGCTCAGTGGGTGAAAGCCTCTGCCTTCCGCTCCAGTCGTGATCTCGGGGTCCTGGGATCAGGCCACGTCGGGCTCTCTGCTCGGTGGGGGGCTTGCTTCCTCCTCTCTCTCTCTCTGCTTGCCTCTCAGCCTACTTGTGATCTGATCTCTCTGTGTCAAATAAATAAATAAGATTAAAAAAAAACATTTAAAAAAATAGGACTGGAGATCTATTTTGGTACCTGAGACCTACCTTACTCTTTTTTAATTGCTCACGTGGCAACTCAAGCTATAAAATACCTAGGAATAATTTAAGAAACGTGTGAGACTTTACATAGAATCGCCTCTGGTCATGATCCTAGAGTCCCAGAATCAAGTCCCCCATTGGCTCCCTGCTCCGCTGACCTCCCCTCCCATGCTCTCTCTCTCAAACAAATTAACAAAATCTTTAAAAATGATAATAAAAATGGTAATAAAAAAATAAAGGTGAGAGCTAAAAAATATAAGATGTTTAGAAGAAAACAAATGGGGGGCAGCTGGGTGGCTCCATCAGCTAAGTGTCTGCTTTTGCCCCAGGTCATGATCCCAGGGTGCCATGAATGAACCCAACTTTGGGCCCCCTGCCCTGTGGGAAGCCTGCTTCTCCTTCTTCCTCTGCCTGCGGCTCTCCCTACCCAAGTGCTTGCACTCTCTCTCTCTGACAAATAAATAAAAGAAAAAAAAAAAGAAAACAAAAGCATAAATCTTCATGATCTTGGATCAGGTTTCTTAGATACAACCCTGAAAATACAAGCAACGAAAGAAAAAAAATAAACATCATTAAACAAAGACCACTTAAGAAAATGTGCTTCAAAGGACACCATCAAGAAAATGAAAAGATGGGGCGCCTGGGTGGCTCAGTCGGTTAAGCATCTGCCTTTGCTCAGATCATGATCCCAGGGTCCTGCATTGAGCCCCACACCAGGCTCCCTACTCAGCAGGGAGTCTGCTTCTCTCTCGCCCTCCACCACTCCCCATCTCATGCTCTCTCTCTCTCTCAAATAAATAAAATAAAATCTTTAAAAAAAAGACAATCCATACAATAGGAGAAAAATTTTATAATTCATGTATCTATGACAGTCTTATATCCAGAATACATAAAAAACTGACAACTCAATAATAAAAACACAAGTAACTCAATTTAAAAATAGGCAACATATAGGAATAGACGCTTTTCCAAAGAAGAAAGAGAAATGGCTACTAAGCACATGAAAAGATGCTGAAAATCATCAAGGAAAAGCAAGTGAAAACTACGAAATACCATTTCACACCCCCTTGAATGGCTGTAATGAGAAAGAGATAATAACAAATGTTACTGACAACGTGGAGAAATTGGAGCCCTCACAGAGTACTTACTAGAGTGTAAACTAGCTTACTACTTCCAGAAAATCGTTTGGCTTTAAACAGAGAGTTACCAAACGACCCAGCAATTTCACATAGACTTATATACCCAAGATAGATAAAAATATATGTTTACACAAAAACTTGTACATCAATATCCATAGCAGCATTATTCATAAGAATGAAAAAGTAGGGCGCCTGGATGGCTCAGTGGGTTAAAGCCTCTGCCTTCAGCTCAGGTCATGATCTCAGGGTCCTGGGATAGAGGCCCGCATCGGGGTCTCTGCTCGGCAGGGAGCCTGCTTCCCCCTCTCTCTCAGCCTGCCTCTCTGCCTACTTGTGATCTCTCTCTCTGTCAAATAAATAAATAAATAAAATCTTTAAAAAAAAATCTTAAAAAAAAAAGAATGAAAAAGTAGAAAGAGCTCAAATATCTAGCAACTGGTGAATGGATGAATAAAATGTGGTGTATTCATGCTATGAAATATTATTAGATTAAAAAAAAGGAATGAAGTACTGATAAATGAAGACCCTGAAAACATGCTAAGTAGAAGCCAGAAACAGAGACCATATTATGCACAATTCTGTTTATAGGAAATGCTCAGAATAAGCAAATCTATAAGGAAGGCAAGTAGATTAGTAATTACCTAGGGCTAGGGAGGTTGGGGGTGTGGGGTGGGGAATGGGGAGTGACTATTAATGGATCCAGAATTTCTTTTTAGGGTGATGAGAATATTCTAAAATTGGTTGTGGTGGTGGTTGCACAACTCTGAATATACTAAAAAACACTTGAGTTCTATATCTTAAAAGGGTGACTTGTATAGCATGTAAATTATATTTCAATAAACTGTTAGTAACAAAAATTAGGGTTTTTGAATTAGGTTTGTCTAGGAGCATGTCCTAAGATACTTTATTATTGAGGGAGAAAAAAAGGTTTGGACCTTTCAAAATTTACTTTTTAAAATATGTGCTTTTAATTTTCAGGTTAAAATGTTTTGAACAAGTTTTGCTCATAGGGAGATGATGAAAAACAAACATACTTTCAGGGTAATAAAACGTACTCATATGTTTTAAAACAATAAATTTGGACTAGGATTTAAAATTTTAAACAAATATAGGACAAAGAATTTTTATTTACCTTCATTGAAGTTTATAGTGAGAAAACAAATACTGTAAGCATGGAAGGAATACAGGGACTAGATAAGTTATAAAAATAATTCTAGTTCTTTGTTTACATAGCAATCTGTCACAAATTCTAGAATCACATAGTTTAAGGAGCTCGCAAAATATCAAACAATTCACATTTCTGAAACTTTTCCAACAGCCTACTCATTTTTCCTAGAAATCTAGAAAGGCAAGATTTCAGGTTTTACCAAATAAAGTGTGATATCTTTCTACCATGGTCATCAGAAAACTTTCTAAACTTTTAAGTTAAATCCTTAGTTATTAGTCTATATGAGGCAGGATATGGGAAGCAGTTGGCCTGCAGATCAGGCATCTCCTGACTTATAAGTAAGGGTCTCTAACTGTGACTGGAAGTTTTAGGCCAAAACTATCTTAGAATTTTCTTCAGGTTTAGGTAAAATCTCCTGTGCTTTTTTTTTTTTTTAAGATTTAATTTATTTATTTGACAGATCACAAGTAGGCAGAGAGGCAGGCAGAGAGAGAGGGGGAAGCAGGCTCCACGCTGAGCAGAGAGCCCGATGCAGGACTCGATCCCAGGACCCTGAGTTCATGACCTGAGCCAAAGGCAAAGGCTTAACCCACTGAGCCACCCAGGCGCCCCTCCCCTGTGCTTTTGTTGCACTCTACAGCCTTCTCTTTTTCTTCACTCAGTGCAAAGTGGCTAGCTTCCTCATTGTTAACCTGTAAAATTACCCCTTTCACACGTATACAAATTTAATTTGTTCCCTGCCTCCCCTTCTCTAAGTAAATGCTCCTCAGTTCCTGAGTCATCCATGAAAATAAATGCCTTGCTGTCCAGGATTTCTTTTTTTAAGATTATTTATTTGAGAGAGAGCATGTGTGCTTGAGCTCAAGGTGGGCAGAAGCAGAGGGGGAAGCAGACTTCCCATGGAACAGGGGGCGCGAGGGTTATTGGCAGAATTCATTTCCTGTAGTTGTAGAACTGAAGTCTGTCTGTCTTTCTTTCTCTCTCTCTTTTTCTTTTTTCTTTTCCCTCCTTCATTCCTTCCTTCTTTCTTTTCTTTCTTTTTTCTTTCTTTCTTCCTTTTCTTCCCTTCTCTTTCTTTCCTTCCTTCTCTTTCTTTCCTTCCTTCTTTTTTAAGATTTTATTTATTTATTTGAGAGAGAGAGAGCACGCATGCATGAGTCAGGGGAGAGGTAGAGAATCTCAAGCTGTACTGAGTCTGGAGCCCGACTCAGGGCTTGATCCCACAACCTTGAGATCCTGACCCGAGCTGAAACCGAGAATTAGAGTTAGATGCTCAACTGACTGACCCACCCAGGTGCCTCAAGGGCTTCTGTTTCTTGTTGGCTGTTGGCTAAAGTCCGCCCTCAGTTCCTAGAGGCCACATGCTGTTGCTTGCCAGTGAGCTTCTTCAATATGGCTGCTTACCCTGTCAAGTCAACCAGGAGAATCCCTAGTGTGACTCTACTAGCCTAATCGGCTTTTATAGACGGTTAAATAATCATGTGAATGACATCCCATCACCTCTGCTGTCTTCTACCAGAAACAATCACTAGTTTTGGCCCACACTCAAGAGGAGGGGATTATAAAAGGCATGAATACCAGAAAGCAGGGATCATTGGGTCTGCCCACCACAGCAGTATTGAATCTTTTCTGCAGGACATAGACAGGATGTAAATGAACAAACGAATGAACAAAACTGAACCTATCTTTCAGTAATTTGTATTATCTTATTTCGTTATTCATAACTCCCCAGAAAAACATGTGTATGAATTATTTATTGCTGTGTAACAAACCAAAGCCTCAAAATAGTGGCTTAAAACCGCAACTATCTGGGGGCACCTGGCTGGCTCAGTCAGTAGAGTATGCAACTCCTGATCTCAGGATTGTGAGTTCAAGCCCCATGCTGGGCGCAGAGCCTACTTAAAAAAGAACACACAACAACTATTTGTTCATTATTCTGTGGTTCCCATATTTGAACTGGGCTTAGTGGAGCTGTTCTGCTGGTCTCCAATGGGGGTACTTACATGTCTGTAGTTAAACTGGAGCTGGGCTTGAACTAGCTTGTTGATTTAGCATGGCCCCACTCACATATGTGAGAATTGGTGCTGGCTGTGGGCCAGTCCACATGTGTCCCGGTCTTCTTCACATGGTATCCGAATTCTAAGAGTAAGAGAAGCTGCAAAGTTCAGAATTCGTATATTATTACTTCTGCCATATTTTTATTGGTCAAAGTAAGGTCCGAAGGCTAGCCCAGAGCAACAGGTGGGGAAGTAGAACCCACCTCTTTTCCATTCTAGAATTGTGCAAATTTGAGAACTCTTTAAGATTTCCCTGATAACTGTTCCAAAATATCCATCTTTGTATACAAGAGCATTTCCTAACTGGTTAAAGTTTTAATGCCATTTAGTGTTTATTATTGTTAAAGTATGGGTGTTAATCAATCTTTGCTTATATAAAATAAGCTATCATCTCTGGGTATCTTGACATGTTAGTCTTAAATATTGCTAGGCTTCTTCTTCTTCTTTTTTTTTTTAAGATTTTATTTATTTATTTGCCAGAGAGAGAGGGAACGCAAGCAGGGGGAGTGGCAGGGGGAGAGGGAGAAGCAGGCCCCTCGCTGAGCAGGACCCTAGGATCATGACCTGAGCCAAAGGCAGACACTTAACTGACTGAGCCACCCAGGTGACCCTGCTAGGTTTATTCTTAATAAGTATTAGTCTTCAATACTGCTAACTGTTTTCCTTTTCCTTTCAACTCTATTTTGATAAAGATTTCAAATACTTAGTAAATGAGCCATAAACATACCAGAGAACACTATGAGTGGATTCTTTTGTGACCTTGGAGAGGAGAAGTCTTTCTTTCCATCACCCAAAATCCAGAACCATGAAAGAAAACATTGATAAACTTGATTACATAAAAATCAAAAACTTCTGCATGGAATAAAATAAGAAAATAAAATAAATAAAATAAAATAAGAATATGAATATGAACCTATCTTTCAGTAATTTGTATTACTGAAATACAAATATTTCAAATATTCTATGAAAATAGAATAAAATAAGAAAATGGCAAATAAGAAAAAAAATGGACACAGAACATTGACAGTTCACAGAAAAATAAATACAGGTAGCTCTTAAATATGAATAAAAAGTTTGGCTTTGGGGCACCTGGGTGGCTCGGTTGTTAAGCATCTGCCTTCAGCTCAGGTCATGATCCCAGGGTTCTGGGATAGAGCCCTGCATCAGGCTCCCTGCTCAGCGGGAAGTCTGTTTTTCCCTCTCCCACTCTCCCTGCTTGTGTTCCCTCTCTCACTGTGTGTCTCTCTCTGTCAAACAAATAAACAAAATCTTAAAAAAAAAAGCTTGACTTTATTAACAATAAAAGCATACTAGAACTATGCCTATAATACCATTTCACCAACTGGGTAGAAAGTTTGGCAACACAGTATGTAGGCAAATGTATGGGGAAACTAGAAGAATTACACATTGCTGGTGGGGCTGCAAAACAGGGTACAATACACTGATACCTATCAAAATTATGAATGTATTAACTTTCTGATCCAGTGATCTCACTTCATCTCCCAGATTTATCTGCTAATGTATGAAATAACACATATATATGGTCGTTCGTTATAACAATCCAATAACCCAAAAGGGGACACCTGGGTATCTCAGTCAGTTGGGCATCTGGCTCTTGGTTTTGGCTCAGGCCATGACCTTGGGGTCCTGGGTTCAAGCCCTGTGTGGGGCATGTGGTTCCGCACTCAACATGGAGTCTGCTTGAGATTCTTTCCCCCTCTGTCTTCTTCGTCCTCTGCTCTTCCCCACCCCAATAATGCTCTCTCTCTCTCTCTCTCGAATACATAAATAAAATTTAAAAAAACACATGGAAATAATGCAAAGTTTCAAAGCAAAGGTGGAAGACTGGCTAAATAAACAGTAGAATATCCATCTGCACAATGGGACAACCATGTACTGTGAATGTGAATGAGGATGTTCTCTGCCAATATGGAAAGATCTCTGATATATTTTGGACAAAGAAAAAATACAAAGAGCAGAGAAGTTTATACAATATGCTGTCTTATGTGCAGGAAAGGAAAGAACAAAAGAATATATATTCATATTTGCTTATATATGCATTTTTAAAGCCCTGGAAAGATACAGGAGTAGTTAACAAAAGGTGTTGCATGATTTGGGAGAAAGAATAGGGACACAGTGGTGAACATGCAGTTGATGCATTTGGGTTTTTTTTTTTTCAAATCTACACATGTATGTATTTTTATTAATATTCAATTTTAGGTTTACTTTTTCAAAATGTCAGCTCTTTTGAAATATAATTCATATACCATAAAGTTCGACCATCACCACATTCAATTTTAAAACATTTCATTACCCCTTCCCCTGCAGATCACCTGTCCACCAGCAGTCATTCCCCTCCCCTCCCCAACTGCACTCCCAGCCCTAAGAGATCCCTAATCTATTCTTTGCCTCTCCAGTTTAGCCTATTTGCCTGTTCTGTGGGGGTGTTGATTCTTCTTTTTCCTTCTCCATGAACAAATTTAGTCCATTTGTTTACTTACAAACACCTCTGCTTACTTCGCCCCAGTGCCCGTCCAAACATCACCCTCACTACCTGCCACTACACTTAGTTTATTTCTATAAATGTTCACCATAATCTTAATAATGACTGTATCTACTTTAATTCAAAATCCCAGTAAACTTTTACCTTGCATTTAGTAAATAAGATAGTGAGATATAACTCTCTATTTCCTTCTTTATGAAGGATAAGTTTGGATAAGTCAAATATAAATAAGTAATACATAATCCTAAATTTGATGGTGAAATTGGGTTGAATTTTTTTTTTTGAAGAGTCGCATGATTGGTTAGGTTTTTAAAAAATTGTTATTCTTTTTTCACTTGCATTTGATTTTTTTTTTATTTTTTAGATTTTATTTATTTATCTGACACAGAGAGAGAGATCACAAGTAGGCAGAGAGGCAGGCAGAGAGAGAGAGGAGGAAGCAGGCTCCCCGCCGAGCAGGGAGCCCGATGCGGGCCTCGATCCCAGGACGCCGAGATCATGACCTGAGCCGAAAGCAGAGGCTTCAACCCACTGAGCCACCCAGGTGCCCCTTGCATTTGAATTTAAATGTTGTTGTGGGCTTTGGAAAATTCGTGATCAACCAAACTACAGAAGATCTGATTGAGGAAGATCTGGGAAGATCAGTTTCTTAGTCTTCATATTTGTCTCAGTGCTTTTGTATTCTACTTCAGATCCTATATCAACTCTGCTATCTCTCAAAACCAAGGTATGGCCAATAGATGGTCTACAACTGCCACTAATCAAGAGATAGAGTCTACACCCCCATCTCTTGAACACGAGTAGGCTTGAGACTCTCTCAACCAATAGAGTATGGTAGAGTTTACATTATGTAACTTCTGAGTTACATTAAAATATCATGCACATCTGCTTTGTTCTCTTGGGATGACTGCTCTTAGAATCCAGCTGCCATACTATGAGGAAACACAAGTATCCTGTGCAAAGACCCACCTAGAAAGGAACCGAGCCCTCTGGCCACAACCCTGGCTGAGCTCCCCATTAAGTAAGCCCCCATATGCCAGCCATTTGAGTGACCCTTCCTGAAAGTGAATCCTTCATCATTCCAGTTGAATTGTTCCAGCTGATGACATGGAGAGCAGAGATGAGCCATCAATTCATGAGAAACAGATAACTGAAACACGGATTAAGAAGAGTTTTCTTGGCTCAATCTTCTATAGACCAGAGTCTATTCTATCCTTAGACTCAAAGGACTTCCCTCTTCTTGAGGTAAAACCACCAAGCCAGTAATCAAGAGGAATTGTTAACTGCAAGTAGAACTCAGAACCTTTCATCAGCTTCCTTCATTCAAATAAGTAATTTAGTGAAAGCTGAACCTACACTCATTTCACAGGCTGGAGACTTTAAATAGGAGGGGTTAGGCCACAGTGGACACAAGAGTCAGGAGAGCCTGACTAAGAAAAATAATCAAGTTAATGCAGCAGGGAAGAAGAGAAGAAAGTAGATATGTCCTGAGAGACAGGGAGAGAACCCTCTAAATATGATTGTAAGATCAAAAAACAGTCAAGCCAGTTAAGTGACCTGAGCATGAATTTGAGGGATTGTCACAGAAACCATCTCTCTTGTTTTTAGCACTTGAAGGGGGATGGTAGGATGAGGTCAGATGCCAAAGTGTTATTATACACACAAGGGGATCAACATACATTATGAATTTAGTGCTTTTTGTTTTCAGGAAAGATTGAATGCATCAAGTGATCTTTTGAAAATTACACAAGTGAGGGACACCTGGATGGCTCAGTTGGTTGAACGTGACTCTTGATTTCAGCTCAGGTCATGCTCTCAGGGTTGTGAGACTGAATCTCTTGTCATCCCCTGTGCTTAGTGGGGAGTCTGCTTAAGGATTTTTTCTCTCCTTCTCTTCCCCTTACTCCCCCACCCTCTTTCTCAAATAAATTAATAAATCTTTTAAAAAATTATACAAGTAACACAAACACATTGTTATGATAAAAGATTCAAACAGGAATCTATTCTAGTGAGGAAAAATATAAAATATATAAAATATAAAATCTTTATATAAAATATAAAAATTGCATCCTCATCCCCATTTTTACATCCCTCTTCTAAATTAGCCAGGACTGTGGTTTGGTGGTCACTCTTCCTGCCCCCATTCTATGCATTTACATGTAACACATATACATACATTACACACATTTTTAATATAAAGGGGTAATGCTGTATGCATTATTTTGCAAGTTGATTTTTCCTCCTAATAATATGTCTTGGCATTAAATTACTTTCCCAAATGTCCCAAGCTAGTTGGTAAGAGCTTAGGAAAAGCCTATTTATTGTGATTCCCAAAAAAATACTATTTGTGCTAAAATATATATACATACACACACACACACACACACACACACACACACACACACACATATGTATGTCTTGGGAATCTCACCATATCAGTGCATTTACCTCTCTATCTCATGTTTTTTAATCGTTGCAGAGTATCTCACATTATGGGCAAACAATTCACTAGATCAGTTCTGTGATGATGGGTATTTAATTTATTCCTAAATGCTCACTATACCAATAGTGCAATTAACCCCCTTGTTCAAACATCTGTGAGAAACTTCAGTAAGATAAATTCCGTGCCTTAAGCTCATGTTCCCATTTTCCCCTGACACAACTCACATACTCTCTGATGTTCCTTTTTTTCTGTGCCTTTCAGAACTGTTTCTTCAGTGACTTCTCCCAAGGTGCCCTGGAATGACCACTCATGGGGAAACAGAAGACTCCAGTGGCAGGAAAATTAAGCTACAGAAGCTGAGGTTAACTAAGACCTAAATTTTGACATGAGTACCAAGAAAGCAGTTTCATTCTCCCAAAGAGTTTTTTTTTAAGATTTTACTTATTTATTTATTTGTTTATTTATTTATTTGAGAGAGAGAGAGAGAGAGAGGGTGTGCACAAGTGCACATGACCTGCGGGGAGGGGCAGGGGGAAAGGGAGGAATAGACTCCCCGTTGAGCAGGGATCCCGATGCAGGGCTCCATCCCAGGACCTGGAGAGCCTGACCTGAGCCAGAGGCAGATGCTTAACTGACTGACCCACCCTGGCACCCCTCCTGAAAAGTTTCTTAATAAAGATGGCCTTGAAATATGTTTACCTTTCTTGTTACCTCTACTATTTTTAGTTTTGGGGGCAAAGTTAATACTTGGTTATAAATACATGCTTTTAAAATAAAAGAATGGAAGCCTTGTAACACAAACCTAGAACATTTCAACTAAAATTAGCCATCTTCTCCCACTGTAGATGCCCACCTGAGGGTGAATGACATATGTGCTTCGAAGCATCATTAACTTCCTTACTCCATTAGCCTCTTCTTGGGCAGATACATTTGCCTCACATACTAACTGTACTAACCAGAGCCTCATGACCTTAAAACCTTAATGTCTCTTCCAACCATCATTTAGCCAAGTCTACATCATAGCTATACTCAACCTTGTGGTCTGTCCTACCAGTTTTACTTTTATTTATTTGTCCCAAGAAGGGTTGGGGGCTGGGAAGGCAAATGAATAGGTTAGGTTTGCCTTTTACAAAGGCCAGATCAGTGGGAGGTTTCAAAGGCAGAGCTAAATATAATAAATCCATTCATTGTTGTAGTCCCTCTATTTTGGTGTATATTTGAAAGTTCCCATAACATAAAGTTTTAAAATTACGCAATAAATAATAAATATAGTAAGTCCTTTTTGGATGGGCCTTACATGGTTGAATTGTATTCCACCTGTCATGTTAGTAAAGCCATAGAATTTCTTACACCCATGTCAAAGATTGCGTACCAGCAGTGTATGCAGTGGGCCCGTGGACCCGCCTCTTGCTTCAGCACTGTTTGGTTGGAACAGTCCAGCCTCCGGCCACCCTCCAACCTCTTTTCCAGTTGCAACTTTCAGAACTATCTTTTTGGCCATCTTTGGCCTTCAAGCCAGCCAACCCTGTAGGTTGAGTTTAGCTCCTTACTGCTGGTCAACCATGAGCTTCCAGATTTACCAGAATGATTCCACCAAGGTGTGATCTGCCATCAACCCCCCGGCCAACACGCATCTGGGAGCCTCCTACACCCACCTCTCTTTGGACTTCCGTTTCCACTTCAAGGCTGTGGCCCTGGAGGGAGCACACGGCGTCCCTCACAGCTTGCCTGAGAATCGTGTGGGTGCTGAGTATGTCCCAAAGATGAGAAACCAGTGCGGCCGCTACGTCCTCTTCCGGGACTTGCAGAAGCCGTCCCAAGATGAGTGGGGGGAAAACCGGGACATCACGGAAGCCACCACAGGTCCAGAGGAGAACCTGAAGCAGGCCCTGCGTTCTGCCCAAGTAGCCCCTCAGCTCTGTGACTTCCTGGAGAACCGCTTCTTAGATGAGGATAATCCTCAAGAACATGGTAACAATCTGACTCACTTCGGCAGGCTGGCGGGCCCCCAGGCTCGGTGGGGAGAGTGTGTCTTAGAAAGGCTCACCCCCTAGTACAACTAGGAGCCTCCTAAGCTCGCCAGCTCTTGAGCAGCCTCTGTAGCAACACCCTGGTGTTGGGGCTTCACAACCGAGCCTCTCCCTGCAGCCATTAGGTAGCTTTTTTTAGGTAGCCTTTTTTTTTTTAAGACTTTATTTATTAATTTGAGAGAGAGAGACAGTAAACACAGGGGGTGCGGCAGAGGCAGAGGGAGAAGCAGACTCCCCACTGAGTAAAGAGCCCAGTTGCAGGACTGGATCCCAGGACTCTGGGATCATGACCTGAGCCAAAGACAGATGCTTAACTGACTGAGCCGCCCATGCTGTGGGCCAAGTGGAAGCAATAAAGCTTTCTGCAGGAGAAAAACAAAAAACAAAAAGAAAAAACAAAAGAACAAAGATCACCTACCATTCTAAAATGTGTTTCCATCTGTAACCATAACTCGTGAGAGCTATGACAGTCCTATTCCTGTTACCACAGGCATCCCGCACCTTGTTCATTCGAGAAAGTTTCCTCTTCAATGGTGGTCTGTTGGCTTGTTTATTGACAGGCAGCTTTCAAATTGTCTAGTTTCAAAAATACAGGAGTTTTGTTAGTTTGTTCACGATAGAAAAATAAGCTTATATGAGTTATTGAAATATGAACTAAAACTTGAATCTCCAAACAGGAGTTAGGTTTGGAATTAAGATTAAGAAGAGATTGACGATGAATAAATAGGTGTGTTGGCTGATGGGATTTAGCAGCAGAAACAAAAGAGCCGAAGTACCAGCATGGGGACTGGCTACAGTGCTTCACATTTCAACAGAAGGAAAGGAAATGAGACTAACAAGGTGATGTGCTATGAACAAGGAGGTTACACCATCTTCCATTTCATTGTTTTTTTGTTGTTGTTTTTGTTTTATGGCGAAGAAATCTTTTTTTTTTTTTAGAGATGTTATTTATTTGAGAGAGAGAGACAGATGGAGATAGAGCACAAGTAGGGAGGAAAGGGAGAAGCAGGCCCCCCCTGGAGCAGGGAGCCTTGCGGGACTCGATCCCATGACGCTGGGATCACAACCCAAGACAAGGCAGACGCCTAACCAACTGAGCCCCCCTGGTGCCCCAGAAAAAATCTTATTTTTTTTTTTAAGATTTTATTTATTTATTTCACAGCGGGAGAGAGATCACAAGGAGGCAGAGAGGCAGGCAGAGAGAGAGGGGGAAGCAGGCTCCCTGCGGAGCAGAGAGCCCGATGTGGGCCTCGATCCCAGGACCCTGAGATCATGACCTGGGCCGAAAGCAGAGGCTTTAACCCACTGAGCCACCCAGGTGCCCAAAAATCTTATTTTTATAAGAGAGTTACGAAGCCTCTAAGATACTTCTAGGTATTATCTTCAGTGATGCTCCTTATCTTTCTTTCAGGTAATATTCAGTCCCTACAGCTACTGCAAATGCAGCAAATCTCCCATTGAATTCTTTAAATAATGCACCAATGAAGGAAACATTATTTGCAAACCCACACACGTACCTCCAAGCCTCATTTCAGCCCCATGAATCCCACAGCCCTCATGCAGCCAGCTTCTCCTGGGCAGTGTCTAATGGTGTCCCTTCTATCTTCCATTGTTTATAATCTGGAGGTTCCATTTTACTATGACCACATTCATGTCTATGTCCTTGGGCCATGTCTCATGGCAAACTGACCTCCCAAGAATCTCAATATTCAGCTCTTAAGCCTAGTCATTTCTGAGCCTTCCATTTCTGAGACCCTATTACCATGTTTTACTCCCCTGCCTGTCTTCCACTGAGCATGAGGGACATGTCCCTACCCTCCCAAACTAGCCCTCTTGTTACTCCTCTACCCCAGATAAATTACTTCCATGTATCTCAGTTGTGTGTGTGTGTGTGTGTGTGTGTGTGTGTGCGCGCGTGCACGCGTGCGCATGTTTGGGATAAAATAATTCAAACCAAGCCCACGACTGTGATTATGTGCATTATTATTATTAAACTTTTTTAAAAAAATAATTCCAAATGTGAAGAAAAGTTGCAAGGATGGCTGAGTGGCTCAATGGTTTAAACAACTGCCTTCAGCTCAGGTTATGATCCCAGGGTCCTAAGATTAGGACCCACATCTGGCTCCTTGCTCAGCAGGGAGCCTGCCACTCCCCCTGCTTGTGCCTCTGTCTCTCTATCTCTCTGACAAATAAATAAAAAAACTTTTTAAAAAAAAGTTGCCAAAATTACAGAGAACTCCCATACTGCCTTTATCCAGAATAATCATTTGTTTCTGATTTCATGACATTTATTTTTTTTTCTCCCTCGGTAATGATTTATTTTCTCAGAACCATTTGAGTTTATATAGCTCATGCCTTTGTTATAGTCTTAATACTTCATTGTATTGTTTCTAAGAACAAGTATATTTTCCTACGTAACCACAACACAGTTTCAAATCAAGAAATCTAACCTTGATACATACTTTTTCCTACTCTGCAATCCATATTCCAATTTTGTCAATTATACCAATAAATTCTTTATAGGATTGTCCCCCTCTGGTACCAGCTTTAACCAAAAGATCACATAGGCATTAAATTATCCTATTTCTTTAATGTTCTTTAATCTGGAATGGTTCTTTAGTATTTCTTTGTCTTTCATGACATTGATGTGTTTAAAGAACATAAGCCAGTTGTTTTGTAGAATGTTCTTCAGTTGGACTTGCCTGGTGGCTCCTTATGACTTGATTCAGGCCATGGGTCCCCTGCCAGCATGGCACAAAAGTGATGTTTTGTTCTTCTCTGAGAATCAGATCTGGAAGTACACCATGTCAGTCTGCACTGTTGGTTAATTTTACTTTATTTTTTATTTTTCCATTTTTTTAATTTAAATTAGATTAATCAACATATAATGTATTATTGGTTTCAGAGGCCTGTTGGTTAATGATGATCCAGATGTGGTCCAGTTTCTCCACTGTATAGTTACTATTTTTCCCCTGCAGCTAATGAGCAATTTATAGAGACAGTTTAGAATTGAGTAAATATCCTCTTCCTCATCAAACATTTCCCCCTAGATTTAGCAATCATTGTTATTTCTTGCCCAAACCATTCTTTACTATGATGGTTGCAAAATAGTGATCTTTCAACAGTATCCCTCCCTCCACATCTATCAATCTATATTTCACTGTAAGGGAGGACCCTCCCTGGCTTAGCCCTATTTATTTGGTTATTTATCATCAGCATGAATTGATGGATTCCTATTTAATTCAGTGAGTTATAATCCTTTAGTGTCCTGGTTTATCTTTAGCTCAAAAATTGTCCCAGACTTAGCCACTGGGCTGTCCTTGAAACTAGTTCTATGTCTTTTTAACATGTTCCCATCACTCTTTTTTGTTTGTTTTTCATTTCCATATTTTCTGCTATATTAAAATGTTCCCATGTTCTTGGTTCATCTTGGGCTTTCCTCTGCCATTTCTCCAAGGAGCCCTGATTCTTTTTAAAGATGAAACTGGGGGCACTTGACTGGCTCAGTCAATATGACACACAACTCTTGATCTTGGGGTTGTGAGATCAAGCCCCATGTCAGGCATAGAGCTTACTTGAAAAAAAAAAAAGATGATATCATATTTAGAAGGATATGGACACTTGGTAAATCTTTTGCATTTTAAATGAAAAACAACCTCCAATGACATTGCTCATGATTGAATTGAGGGTATTCTGTTAGGTTATCTGGGATTATATTTTTTATTTCTATCTGTTATTACAAAATAACATAGAAATGCTTTTTGCTATATCTTCCAAAAATATATACTGTGAAATATATATATTTATTTTATATATAAAAAAATATATATCTTCCAAAAACAATATATGCTGTGAAAATTTCAGAAAATGTCTGAAAGTTAAGAACATGTTAAAAAAAAATCTCCTGTCAGGACACAATTAGAAATGTATTGAAGTTTTGTTTAGAGGTTAAAAAAATCACCCACCATTCTATTCCAAAGATTAACCTCCATCAAGATGTTAATAGTAATTATCACTAGATAACCATATTTTATAGTATAAATATACCAAAAATATTTTATCAGAACACAATTATTGGATAATTCAAAAGTGTGTGTGTGTGTGTGTGTGTGTGTGTGTGTGTGTATTTCTTCAGGATAAAGCCCTGGAATTAAAATTGCTGGATTAAAAATGTATACATACTTAGAAGCAATGAAATGTACTTAACATTTTAGTCATCAGGGAACTGCAGATTAAAACCACAGTGAGAGGGCCATCTGGGTGGCACAGTTGGTTGAGCATCTAACATTTGGTTTTGGCTCAGGTCATGGATCTCAGGGTCAGGGGACTGAGCCCCACGTTGGACTCCATGCTCAGCATAGAGTCTGCCTAAGGAGTTTCTCTCTCCCTCCCTCTGCCCCTCCTCCCCTAAAATAAATAAATCTTAAAAAAATAAAAGACCATAGTGAGATATTTACAATTACCAAAATGCATAAAAACATTTAAACTGACAATACCAGTTGTTGGCAAGGATATGGAGCAACTGGAACTCTTTAAACTACTCATAGAAGTGTAAACTGTAATAACCACTTTGGAAAACTAGCATTATCTACTACAGCAGAACAATCTCGAAGGCTGTACCTTTGTGACACATATAAAAAATATTCACCTACATTTTTTTCTTGCTTTTTGATGGTTTTACTTCTTATACTCAATCCTTAATCTATATTGACTATAGGTATAAGGTAAGAATCTCCATTTTATTTAATTTTCTGCAAAAGGTTAGACTGTTGATACAACTGTATTTATCAAGCTTTTTTTTTTTTAGAGAGAGCCCAAGATGGAGGAGTAGCAGAAGGAGAGAGAGAGAATCTCAAGCAGACTCCCCACTGAGCATGAGGCCCAATACAAAGCTTAATCACACAACCCTGAGATCATGACCCAAGCTGAAATCAAGAGTTGGGTGCTTAACCAACTGAGCCACCCAGGCACCCCTTGAGGAATCATTTCTTCTTCTTCTTTTTTTTTTAAGATTGTATTTATTTGTTTGAGAGTGAGAGAGCGAGAGAGAGCACAAGGGAGAGGGAGAAGCAGGCTCCCCACTGAGCAGGAAGCCTGATGCGGGGCTCAATCCCAGGGCCCTGGGATCATGATATGAGCCCAAGGCAGATGCTTGACTGAGCCACTCAGGCACCCCTTAAACATCATTTCTAACTGAAAATCAGTTTACCGATTGAAAGCAAAGTCATAATATTTTAAATTCTTATATCTACTTGAATCCATTCTTAAACTTTTTTAAAATTTATTTTTAGAGAGGAAGAGAGAGAGATAGGAGGGGCAGAGGGAGAATCTAAAGCAGGCTCCACACCCAATGCAGAGCCCAACATTGGGCTTGATCTCCCAACCCTGAGATCATGACCTGAGCTGAAATCAAGAGTCAGGCACTTAACCAACTGAGCTACCCAGGCGCCCGTCTCAAACTTTATTCGTTTTCATTTAGCTGTCTCTTCTGTTTTGATTTCTTATTTTTTCTGATATTTTGTATTCTGATATGGTAAATATATACCATATGCCTTATTATCTGCAGGGCAAATCTGCCTCATTTTTCTTCCTCCAAATGTTCATTTGTCTATGTTTTAGTTATTCCAGACGTCCAGCAGGGAGTTTAGTGCCTAACCATAGCAGGTACATTCAGTGTTGGTTGAATGAAGGTTGGATGAATGAAGAGCTACTTTGAACTCTCAAATTACCCCCTCTTAAAAATAATCCACATACTCTTAGAGCTCCTCTGCTTTAAGTGTTTTAAGATCTTAGGGGATGTAGAAAGTGAAGGTGAAGATAAAAATTGTCCTTGATTCAAGTATGTAAAATAATTCTGCTACTATGAGTAACAATAAAATATCTAGTGTCCTAAGTAAAATTTGAAGAATTAATTTTTTGAAGAATTTTTTGTAAAGTAAGCTCTATGCCCAATGTGGGGCTTGCACTCACAACCCCAAGATCAAGAATCATATGCTCTGGCGTCTGGGTGGCTCAGTGGGTTAAAGCCTCTGCCTTCAGCTCAGGTCATGGTCTCAGGGTCCTGGGATCGAGCCCCACATCAGGCTGCCTGCTTGGCAGGTGGCCTGCTTCCTCCTCTTTCTGCCTGCCTCTCTGCCTACTTGTAATCTCTCTCTCTGTCAAATAAATAAATAAAATCTTAAAAAAAAAAAAAAGAATCATATGCTCCACTGACTGAGCCAACCAGGCACCCTAAGAATTAATTTTTTTAAAAAAGATTTTATTTATTTATTTGACAAAGAGAGACACAGTGAGAAAGGGAATAAAGCAGGGGGAGTATGAGAGGGTGAAGCAGGCTTCCCACTGAGCAGGGAGCCCTACATGGAGCTCGATCCCAGGACCCTGGGTTCATGACCTGAACCCAAGGCAGCCGCTTAACGACTGAGCCACCCAGGTACCTAAGAATTAATTTTTATTAGCACACAAATACTTGATTTTGCCCTCCAAGGAGCAGCTACACTTATGACTCATACTAATTGTTTTATTTCATGAATGTAATGCTAGTTCAAGAGAGATTGTTGCAGTAGACGAGATCAGTTACTGAGTGGAAATGTGTGTTTAGAAATACTGATGATATTTCAGAGAAATCTCCACTGACGCCAGCCTTGAATCAAATCCATGTGTGATGCAAATAGGCATGGCCCAGTGAAGAGGTCTAATCTGAATTACTTAACCTCTTCTGTAATGAAAATTTCATGGTGTAATTTTGTTTTTTACAAAAACATATTTCAACTTGTATGACTAAGTAAAGCCAGCCAGTTTATTATACAGGATACAAACTTAGGTATGCAAAAACATAAACTTGTCTATAATTGGACTTAATTTCTATCTAAAGCCCTCATTCTGTTTTTGTCTGAAAACTTAATTTGGTCTGGCCTGACAATTTAGGAAGTTCTCAGTCGATTTGGGGGTTTCCCACTTCTTCCCAGTGTTGTATCCAGGCTCCAGGGGAAGATAATCTTGAAGTCTATCAAGATGTGGTCTTGGGATAGGAGGTGGCTCTATCCTGGCCTTTCCAGCTGTGTACTCTCCTTCCTACTTACAAGACCCCTCAGATCCTTTGACCCCCTTTCTTAGTTTTTCAAATCATTCTTTTTTTTTTTTTTAAGATTATTTATTTATTTATTTAACAGGAAGAGAGAGATCACAAGTAGGCAGAGAGGCAGATGGAGAGAGAGGAGGAAGCAGACTCCTTGCCAAGCAGGGATCCTGATGCGGGGCTAGATCCCAGGACCCTGAGATCATGACCTGAGCTGAAGGCAGAGGCTTTAACCCACTGAGCCACCCAGGCACCCTTTTCAGATCACTCTTGATGGTATGTGTCTTAGTCTGTTCACACTACTATAACAGAGAAATTTATAAACAACAGAAATTCATTTCTCACAGATCTGGAGGCTGGGAAGTCCAAGATTAAGTCACCAGCAGAATCAGTATCTGGTGATACTCTGCTTCCTGATTCAGTCTTCCTGCAGTGTCCTCACATGGTGGGTGGGATGAGGGATTTCTCTGGGATCTCTTTTATAAGGGCACTAATCTCACTCATGAGTGCTCCTCCTTTATGACCTAATCAACTCCCAAAGACCCCTACCTCCTCCTACCATCAAAATGGGGATTAGGATTTCACACATGAATCCGGTCAACCATTCGGTCTATAGCAGCATGAAAAGTAAATTGCTCTTCTTCCCTGCCATCCTGGGCTACCTCAGGCCTCTCTTCCCACATGGCCCACCCAAACATCTACTCTATCACCCCTTGATGGTACTTGGAGAGTTCTTTGAAACCTGCCGCTTCCCAGAGCTACAAATGGGAGTGAGACACAGGTCTCCTTTACTGATTCTCTAAATCAATGCTGTGGACTGTGGGGTCCTAACAATCCTCTGCACACTTTCAGGGAACTCAAGTGGTGGTGGTGGGGGATAGGGAGCAGGGTGCTACACACCATTCCTTGTTCTCCAGAGACTCTTCTTCCCAGTCAAAGGATCTTTAGTCAAGAGAGGTTGGGAAAGAGGGTCTTGGGAAGGGGCAGCAGGTGCCATGTTTGGCCACAAAGATGGCAAGAAGCAGCTGCCCAAACAGTCCAAGAAGCAGGCCAAGAAGACGGATGAGGAAGATGAGGCATTCAAGCAGAAACAGAAAGAGGAGCAGAAGAAACTCGAGGAGCTAAAAGCAAAGGCCACAGGGAAGAACCCCTGGTTATAGGTGGAATTAGGAAATCTGCCAAAAAGTAAGCTGTTCCTTGTGCCTGAGGTCATGGTGATATTTTATTCCACTCCTGTTTAAACATCTGGATTCCCTGTCATCGCATCTGGTGCCACCTTTAGCTAGAATGAAGAGTCTTAGATCCTGTTGTACATTTAAGAATAAACTTCTGTAGGGGCGCCTGGGCGGCTCAGTTCGTTGAGCATTGACTCTCGGTTTCAGCTCAAGTCGGGATCTCAGGGTCATGAGATTGAGCCCCGAACTCAGCAGGGAGTTGCTTGATATTCTCTCTCTCTCCCTATGCCCCTCCCCCAAAGCTTGCTCACTCTCTCTTTCCTCCTCTAAAATAAATACATCTTTTTTTAAAAAAAGAGTAAACTTTTGTAAAAAAAAAAAAAAAAAGGAAATCAATCATAAAAAAAAGAGGTTGGGGAGGGTATGCACATGCCTTTATGATGGTGTAGGAATAGAAGCATTGTACAGGGATAAGAACATATCCATTAACTGTTTGAAATACTATCCAGCACATATTCTCCAACAGTTTGGATCAGACAAAGCATGGCTTCTACCCTGTATAAACTGTTGGGTTCTAGTCCACCAGCATTTGGAAGGGGGAGCATTTGCTACACTAATTTTCACATCATGGTGCAGTGTTCCTGGGGCATATACTGCAAACGGGTTCACTCGACACCCTTTCTGACTGCCTCCTAACATGCAAATACTTACACAGCACTAATATAAGCTACGCACTATTTTAATTGCTTTGTATTTATTAATTTGTGCCATCCTCATAAAACCCTATGAAGTAGATACCATTATTACCCCCATTCTCCAAATGCAGAAACTGAAGTAAAGAGAGATTAAGTAACTTTCCTGAGTCAGTCAGCTGGTAACTCCGTGGAGCTAAGGTTGGAACCCGTGTAGTCCGGATTCAGAATCTGTCCTACCGATCACTACACTATGCCACCGTGGATCCAAAACAACTGTGTTGGCTGAAAATGGGGAAAATCCATGTTCCTAAATAGTAAATGATTTATACTCATAAATATTTTACTGAATTTCAGTGACCAAAGAAAATGAGACTTTGTAATGCACACTCATTTCCTTAAAAAAGAGCCCTGGTGCACCTAGTGGAGCAGTGGGTTGAGCATTTGACTCTTGGTTTTGGCTCAGGTCATGATCTCGCGGGTCCTGGAATGGAGTCTTGCATCAGGCTCTGTGCTCCATGGAGAATCTGCTTGAAGATTCTCTCCCTCTGCTCCTCCCCCACTCACTCTCTCTCACTCACACTCTCTCTAAAATAAATAAATAAATCTTAAAAAAAATAGAGCCCTATTTTTCAAAAGCCTCATGCAAAAATAAAAATATATGACATTTTTTAGTAGGAAATCCTTGGTGAACTGCTAAAAGTACTAAGGCTAAATCCCTATCACCCGTTTTATAGGAACAGCTATACTACAAAGATGTATCAACTCTTGTAAGATCTCTCTCTTTTAAATTTCTCTTTCAGCTTGTGCATCTAGAATGTCTCCAGCTCACCAATGAGTAGCCTTCATTTCATGAAATGTCTGATGAGTTCTCAACACGAGGTAGCTTCCCACTGTGTATATTACCCAACTACTGCTCTGTAATAAATTATCCCCAAATTTAGTAGTTTAGAACAAAAAACCTTTTTATCATCTCACAGTTCCTGTAGGCCTGGAATCTGGGCATGGCTTTGCTGGGGTCTCTGGCTCAGCGTCTCTTACAAGACTGCAGTCAGGGTTTCTGGTGAGACTTTAGTCACTTCAATGTTCCACTGGGGGCAGATCTGTTTCCAACTCACTTATGGTTATTGGCTGACCTTCGGTCCTTATGGCTGTTGGCCAGAGACATCCTTTTCTTGAGGTGTGGACCTCAGGGTGTGGATGACTCACAAAATGGCAGCTTGCTTCCCTCAAACAAAGGGCTCCAAACATGAGAGAGAGAGAGAGAGAGAGAGAGGTAAGATATTTGTAACTAGTCGCTTTTGCCATACCCTATTTGTTAGAAGTCCTTAGGTCTAGCCCATATTCAAGGAGAGAAGATTAATAAAGACATGACTGCTGGGAGCCATTTTAGCAGTTGCCTGTCACTCTGGAACACTTTCTTCTTCCTGTCCATTACTGTTCTTACCATCCTGCCCTTATAAGATTGAGTAGGCCATGTGATATGGCCAATCAGTCAACCCGGACCTGATAGTTCATACTTTAAGCATATCCTACATTCTTCCACTAATACAATGTGTGCTTTAAAAAAAGATGAATACTAACGGAGGTGGGGTTGGGGGAGCAATCGTATTGTTTGAATGTGTTCTGGTACTTGGACTCCCAGATCAACAACCTGTAACATTTAGAGGCCTGAAGCTCCCCCACTCAGAATGTGCCTATCACCTTGGCAGTATATCCTTGAAAGCTCTTTGTCCTACCCATGATCCGCTGAATGTCAGGGAGTTAGAGTAATTATGCAGGAAAAGACTCAAGGTTTCCCTGTCTGTGTTAGGGACTAGGACATGCAGCTGAATAGAGGAATATGGCCACGGGACCTCAGGCTTGCTGTCCTTCCAAGACTTTTTTCTGAACAGACTTAGGGGCATAAGCTCAGCTGTGGGGAGGACTTATGGAGGATGGATGATTTGGGCAGAGGAGAAGAAATGCACTGGACAAGAAAGGTGCTGAAGACAGCATTCTGCTAACCCCCTGAGGGGCTTATCAAGTCTTAGCACCCCTCCGGGCTTGAATTCATCCTTTCTAAAAGACAGGATCGAAGTAGATAATCTCAACTTTTTTTTTATGGGTTCATGACTAATAGAATTTATGAGATAGCTAGGGAGGAATGAAGTTAGCTGTTTAAAGAGAAAGGGACAAGTCAGTGCTGATTTACTAAGAAGTTACAGAAAACTATGAGACTTAAAAATCACATAATTTTTATCTGATCTTAACAAAATTTCATGTTGTTGTGAAGACTATTATTTTGTAAATACAGAGCTCCTTTCCTTCGCAAACAACCACTTATTATTCTTCTCTTCAACATTTCCCCCCACTACACACACGCGTGCGTGTGTGCACACACACACACACACACTTACCTCAGAAACCATTGTTCGTGCATTACGATTCTTTCTGTCTGCAGGTCACTGGGCCAGAATGATGTGCTTGTCTAAGCAGAAGCAATCTCAGTCTCGACCTGGAGATTTAGATCTGGAAACAGGTGAAGTCCAGTCTTTCTTAAGAATTTCAGGACTAGGGACGCCTGCATGGCCCACTTGGTCAAGCTTCCAGCTCTTGGTATTGGCTCAGGTCATGATCTCAGGGTAGTGGGATCGAGCCCTGTGTAGGCTTCACATTGAGTGTGGAGTCTGCTTAAGACTCTCCCTCTACCCCTGCCCCTCCCCCACTCTCTCTCTCTCTTAAATAAGTAAATCTTTAAAAAAAAAAAACACATGAATTTCAGGACTATAGAGGGTGCCTAGCTGGCTCATTCAGTAGAGCATGTGACTTGATCTTGGTCATGAGTTCAAGCCCCATGTTGGGTATAGAGATCATTTAAGTAAAAACTTAAAAAAACAGGGCGCCTGGGTGGCTCAGTGGGTTAAAGCCACTGCCTTCGGCTCAGGTCATGATCCCAGGGTCCTGGGATCGAGGCCCGCGTCGGGCTCTCTGCTCAGCAGGGAGCCTGCTTCCTCCTCTCTCCTCTCTCTCTGCCTGCCTCTCTGCCTACTTGTAATCTCTCTCTCTCTGTGTCAAATGAATAAATAAAATCTTAAAAAAAAAACAAACTTAAAAAAACATTCAAATTAACATCTAATAAATAGATATTTCAAATTCCTCTTTTGATACCTACTGCAAGTGAAAAGGCACATCAATATAATCCTAGAAGGGTTTCAGAATGGATAAAGGATTTATAATAAAACTGGTGTTAATATAAAAGTTGCAGTGAAGTATCCAGGTAAAAGCCTAGACCTGATTAAATTACTTACCATGAGATTGTTACCGACTAGGGTCCCTGGGCTCTCCAAGCAAAAGAAATTTACTGGAAGCCAAGCTGGAAGTTTTAGGCTGCTTTTTTTTTTTTTTTTTTTAACAAAGGCCCAGAAAAGTTTTTACAGAGACTGAGCAAATCAGGCATCAGGGCAGGAGAGATACAGGAAGTTGGGAATGCAGGTGCAGTGGATGCTTCCTCGGGCATTTATGTCTCTAATTTAGCATGTTAAATCTCCACCTCTGGGCATGATTTTTAGTATTATAATGAAGTAAAAATTCCGTGAAAGTCAGCACTGGAGTCCGCCTTAGCACAGACTGGTTTGGTTTGGTCTTCAGTCTTTGTAGTTGAGTCTTTGCTTTGGTCGGCGTCTTGCTTCCGCATTCCTGCGAGATATGCTACTCAAGAGGGATAGGGTTTCAGCTATCAAGGAATGCTGGGTTTCATGGTCAGTGTTGCGGGGACCTGAGTCCAGTGCCTGCTCTGTCTCAAGACTATCTTTATGTATTTGAAAACTAAGTGTGGAACAATGTGGTCATAGCTTCTGTTCTTGGGTCCTTTCTCAAACTTTTACTAGTCATTGCTTTTATCATGTGGAGGCCAGCATGGGCCAGGTCAAGGAGGGCCTTGTGTAGGGGGCTAAGGATTTGCATCTTCATCCTAAGGCCATGAGAAGGCCTTAGAGAATTGCATGTAAGTGACCCGATCCAGTTGACATTTTAGAAAGACTTTGACTGCAGAGTGGGTATCGGAAAGAAACATGTGGAAAAATGAGATCAGAGACACTGAGAGAGAAGTCCGGGGGTCTACCTGTGCTGGTTAAGGCCAGAGTGGTGACCGTGGGGATGGAGAGAGGTGGAAGGACTCAGTAGACATGTAGTAGGTAGACTCAGCAGGCACTGGGGGTTAATTAGGGTCACGGAGTAAGGGGAAACAAGACATCTAGAACGACTCTCAGATTTCTAGTTTGGACAACTGAGTGAATGATATAGTCATTTTATGAAAACAGAATGCTGAAGGAGAAGCAAGTTGGAAGTAAAATGAGTTTAATTTTGGACATGTTCAGTTTTCAGTGCTTTGTAAACATTCAAGTCTTGATAAATGGATTAAAGCAGGAAATAAAGATTTGGAGATCTTTAGGGGCAACTGGCTGGCTCAGTTGGTTGCACATTCGACTCTTGATCTTGCGATTGTAGGTTCAAGCCCCATATTGGGTATAAAGATCTTTGCAGAGGCAGAGGATAAGGATTTGGTGGTCACATGTGTCTACAAGGTAATTAAATCCACAGGAATAATTATCACCCAGGTAGAGGGTTAAGAGTGAAAAGACACCTGAGGAGGATAGAGGAAAGAATGTCTGTCAGGAGACTAAGAAGGAGCAGCTGAGGGAAAGAAAACTAGGAAAGCATAATAATATTCAGCCCCAGAGAAGGGACTATTTCCTGACAGAGGAAATGGCCCATAGCACTGACCACTGAGAGAGTCAAGTAAAGTCACTGACAGTTGCTGTCCCAATGTCCTTTCTTTCCTTATTCTTGGCTTGTCGTACTTAGTCCTCACTGGTAGACAAGATGAGAACCAAAAAGTGTTTGGCAGCATGGAGCTCACTGGGGTCTTGGTAAAATGGACTCAGAAGTTTGAAGTAGACTGAGAAGGGAGTGTAAGGTGGGACAGTGAAAAACCTAAGTGAAGATAACTATCTCAAGGGGTTCGACTAGCTAGTGGAGGGCAGGGCATGGAGGTAGGGAGCATAGGTTGAAGGGGAAAATGGGGTCAAGGCATGAAAGTCTTGCGATAAGCTAGAGCATTAAAATACTGATGGGGGGGCGCCTGGGTGGCTCAGTGGGTTAAAGCCTCTGCTTTCGGCTCAGGTCATGATCTCAGCGTCCTGGGATCGAGGCCCACATCGGGCTCTCTGCTCAGCAGGGAGCCTGCTTCCTCCTCTCCCTGTCTCTCTGCCTGCCTCTCTCACTACTTGTAATCTCTCTCTCTGTGTCAAATAAATAAAATAAAATCTTTAAAAAAAATAAAATAAAATACTGATGGGCTGGGTCAGGAGAGACTAAAGGACCAGACAGACAGAAGTTAAGTAATGTCAGCCAGGGCACAAGTGCAGGGACTCCATATAAATAGAAGAAGGCCAAGTCTTCCACTGTCATAGGAGGGACAGAGAGAAAAATAAGAGGATAAAGCCAACAGGAAACCAAGGGCAGCAGGAGTGTGAACCAGGAGCCACAGGCTCCCTGAACAATGCTGAATTAGCTTTATTCACAAATATCAAAGCTGATCTTTTATGATAATATAAAAAATTGGAGACCAAATAGTCTAAATGTATCTCCTCGTGCATCAGCTTCTTTAACATGTACTGACTGGGTCAAAATTAAACAGTGGGGTCATAATGCCTAGGCACATCTCTTCTGTATCTTATAGGATGCCTCTAATTAAAATAGCCTTAACTACCAGCAGCCAGAATGAAAAGAGAGGGCTCAAAAAGAAACTCACATGGATATCCACATGGAATGGAATGAATTTAGACTTTTACCTCACACCATATACAAAAACTAACTCAAATGAATGAAAGATCTAAATTATAAGAACTAACACTGTAAAAGTGGAGTAAGAAAACATAGGGGCACATCATTGTGACCTTGGATTTGGCAATAGATTCTTATATGAGATACCTGTATAACAAGCAACCAAAGAATAAAAAACAAATCAGAGTCACCGGAATGGCTGTCAGTTGAGTATCCAACTCTTGATTTTGGCTCAGGTCTTGATCTCACAGTCGTGAATCTGAGCCCCACGTTGGGCTCCATGGTGGGTGTGGAGCCTACTTAAAAAAAATAATAAATTGGACTTCATCAAAATTAAACTTTTTGTGCTTTGAGGGCAATAAAAAAGATGAAAAAACAAGCCACAGAATGGGAAAAAGTATTTGCAAATTATATATCTGATACAGAACTTGTATCCAGAATATATAAAGAATTCTTGACTCAAAAAGACCAGGGCGCCTGGGTGGCTCAGTGGGTTAAAGCCTCTGCTTTCAGCTCAGGTCATGATCTCAGGGTCCTGGGATCGAGGCCCACATCAGGCTCTCTGCTCCGCAGGGAGCCTGCTTCCTCCTCTCTCTCTGCCTGCCTCTCTGCCTACTTGTAATCTCTCTCTGTGTCAAATAAATAAAATCTTTAAAAAAAAAAAAAGACCATACAATTAGAAAATGAACAAAGGATCCGAATAGCCATTTCTACAACTACAAGGAAGACAAATTGCCAAGAAGCCATGAAAAGATGTTCAACACCATCAGTTAATCATCAGGGAAATGCAAGTGAAAAATAAAATGAATACCACCTCATCCCTACTAGGATGGCTAGAGTGAAAAGTTAGGTAATAACCAGTGCAAGCAAGATATAGAGAAACTGGAACCCTCATACATTGCTGATGGGAATATAAAATGGTGCAGTCACCTTGGAAAACAGTTTGGCGGTTCCTCAAGAAGTTAAACAAAGAGCTCCTATTTGATGCAGACATTCCACTCAGATTCATACTCGAGAAAGGAGAACACATGTCCACACAGAAGCTTGCATACGAATGTTGGTGACTGCATTATTCATTCTAGCTAAAAGGTGGAAATGACCCAGTTGCCCAGACCGATGAATGGATAAGCCAAATGTGGGATATCCATATAAGAGGTTATTATTATTAGGCCATACAAAGGAATGAAATTTTGGATAAGCCTTGAAAACATTATGCTAAGTGGAAGAGATCATCACAGAAGACCACTTATGTGATTCCATTTATACGAAATGCCCAGAATAAGCAAATATAAAGAGACAGATTTATTAGTGGTTGCCTACGGCTTGGGGAGCAGGGGGGTTGAGTAATAGCTAATGGGTATGGGTTTCTTTTTGAAGTGATGAAAATGTTCTATAATTGATTGTGGTGATGGCTGTGTGGCTGTGAATATATTAAAAACTACTGAATTGTACACCTTAAAGGGGTAAATTATAAAGTATGTGAATTATATCTCAATAAGCTGTTACCAAGAAAAGAAACTTGCAATTGTAGGGCAGCTACTTAGGGTCTAAGTAGAGGGGTATCCCAAAATGTTGGTCCTTGGGATATAGCCACAGAACTGAATCTGTGAACTGAGCCACCATCATGTCAGGCTGGAATTCATGTGTCTAAGTTGCCTTTTGTCTTGACAACTTGGCTCCTCTCTGCCTGAGTCAGTCCAGGATAACTTCTCCTTGTGCCTCCAACACACTGAGCCCTTATTCCTTGTGCTATGTTATTGCGAGGAAAACTAACAAGTTTTGAATACACTCACACAGAACTATACTTCAAACTGGTTATGCAAAGGCAGGAAATGGTATGTGTTACATTACGTTTTTCTCACCACCTACTACAAACAGAAGCTGTTTAATTTCTTGGCTTTTAACTCGTTTTTTTTAAATCACAAAACATTTATTTCTTGAATTCTTGCTGTCCTTTCCCCATGCTCTGTAGCTCAGAGGATTTGGGGGCGGTGGAGCTCACTTGAGAATGTTACTGCACTTTGAAGGGTTGGCAGGAATTCTTGGAATTGGATGATGAATCTAGAGGTACTCTGTGAATTGAAACACTGTGTGATTTTTAAATGATTTGATTCGATTAAATAAAAATTTCAACTTTACAGTAAGGATTGAATCACATAATCACCTAGTTAATTTTGTCATTTCCTGTGAGGCCAGGGAGACAGTGCAAGTCAGATCTTCAAGAATTGTGGGAACTTGGGTCCTGTAACCGGAAGCTCTGAGGCAGGATGAAACTCGACTTCTTGGCAGAAATAGGAAGGGCATTTAGAAGTGTCCACAGGCTTTGAGGGAATAGAAATGGCACTCCTTCATAAAGAGGGGAGGCCCAGGCAGTCCCACATTTGGAATTTGGGGGAGAAATCAGGGACTTTATCTGGTGGGGAATGCTTTCTGAGCGGCTATTATGTAAGAATGCACTGGAACTCTACCACCTGATCTAGAGAATGTCCACAAGACAATGTCGAGAAGAGGTATGTTACAACCAACATCCCCACCCTCCATTCATATGGTCTCTCAGAGGGTCCTCAGCAGGGTTGAGCACCACCGGTTGCCACAGTGACAAAGTGCTCATTTGGGTACTCTGTGTGTGTCACTTTCCTACCTCCTCACTCTCTCTGTGCAGCCCAGGATCACTCAAATTTTTGTCTCAGAGTTGCTCGCTGGGGGAAACTAATGCCCAGGTTAGGAGTCCCTGGGTGGCAGCCACAATGGACCAAAGGCCGGAAGCAGGCTTCCCATACCCTAAGACTCCTGTACAACTGTAAGGAATGAGATAGGGGTCCCCTCGATTTAACTATGGTTGGTTATCCGGGAAATCTAACTATATATAACGATTACATTTTCAGTCAGTCTGGTGGAATGTCATGAGCTGACCTGTCAGTTTGGCTACACAGAGCAATTGTGATGCTCTCCAGGTACTAAGAGCCAAACAGCACCTCTGAACTAAACCTTTACACACACACACTATTGCTCTTTCTGACTTAAGTTGTTGCAACCCAGCGTTCTCACGGAAAAATTTCCAAGCCAAAAAAAATCACACAGTTGCTCCAGGAAGATTCATCGGCAGCAAGAGAAGGAACTGAAAGCGGATGAGGTAATTTATAATAATGATCAGGCAACAGAAAATGACCCAGAGGGATGACGGAAATGGAAAAAGGGGACTCAAGGCAGGGGAACATGAAAATTCCAATTCCTTCCCCAAGTTCCATTATATCCTGGTGGCCAGGTAGTTTGGTAAGGATAAGGTTTCTCTTCTTCCATAAAGGACCAATATACATCCACCCATACAATATATATATATATATATATATATATATATATATATAGTATGTATGTATATGTATGTATATTTATGTATGTGTATATATATGTGTGTGTGTGTTATTTATAATTACTTCTTGAAGGATTTAAAAAATTTCCCAACATTTATTATGTTTCAAATACAGCAAAGTTTAGGGCGCCTGGGTGGCTCAGTGGGTTAAAGCCTCTGCCTTCGGCTCAGGTCATGATCTCAGGGTCCTGGGATCGAGGCCCGCATCGGGGTCTCTGCTCAGCGGGGAGCCTGCCTCCTCCTCTTTCTCTGCCTACTTGTAATCTCTGTCAAATAAATAAATAAAATCTTAAAAAAAAAAACAACAAATACAGCAAAGTTTAAAGAATTCTTGACTACCCGTGCCCTCACATACCCAGCTTTAGATCATCTGACATTTTGCTCTACTTGCTTTATCACACACCACCCATGTCCACCCCTCTACCCATCCACTAACCCATCTGACTGCTGTTGCCATTCAAAGTCAGCTGCAGACAACAGTGCACTTTTCTCTCATTTAGTGGCAGTATCATTAACTAGAGTTCAAGATTTGCTTAGTTTTTTCTTGTAATGTAAAATTCAAACATAATTAAACACATCTTAACCATATTCTTGCCGAATTTGGCATGCCCCTGCATATATTCCCAACACTTATCAAGATCCCGACTGCTGCAACCACATGGATTGAACTAGAGGGTATGATGCTAAGTGAAGTAAGTTCAAGAAAGACAAATACAATAGGATTTCAGTTATATGTGGAATCAAAAAACAAATGAACGAACAAGAAAACAAAGACTCTTATTAAATATAGAGAATTGGAGGTTGCCAGAGGGGAGGTGGGTGGGGTAAAATTTAGGGGATTAAGCGGTACAGACTTCCAGTTATAAGAGAAGTCACAGAGATGAAAAGTACAACCTAGGAAATAGTCAATAATATTAAAACGATGTTGTATGGTGACAGATGGTGACGACAGCAACCTCAAGGAGCATCTAGCAATTCACAGAACTGTCAAACCAATACATTGTACACCTGAAATGGGTACAGCATTGTAGGTCAGTTACCCTTCAAAGAAAAAAAAAAAAAGATCCAGAATGCGACCTTCGTTTCCGTCAGGCCCCTTCCCAGCCTGTCACTGCCCCACACCTCCCCGCCAGGCAATGCTTCCTGCTGCTTTCAGGCCCTGGACCGCCTGGGGATAGGCTGTGTTCAGCTCTCCTTGGAGAGACTGCAGTAGTGTTCCAAGCCCGGTCCTCGGGGGCAGTCAGAGGGAGAAAATGTGCTCCGTCTGCATTCCTGCCCAACCCGACTGGCACAAACTGCACCCTTTCAGGGCTGGGGACAGGCACCGCATTCACCTGGCCCCAAAGCTTCGTGAAATGATCATTTGAAAAGTCCTCCATTCTGGATTCAGGGGGGTGGGGGGAAGTGCCAAGTAAGCCACATGACCTTTTATGAAAGTAATACTCAAATCTAAATTTAAAAAAAAAGTTAACTGCTTTACAAAAATTGGACTAGTTAGCCAAGCTGGAAAGTTTTCTTAAAGGAAGCTCAAAAAAGCTTACTGTGTGTCTTTCCATCTGATCATACACTTCATATCCCTTAATTGCTATAGGCAGACAATGTAATAGAAGGATTAAAAAGAACGAACCTGGGCCTGAACCACAAAATCAGCTGAGATGCCTGTGTTTTTAAAGACACAAAAGCATCGTCCCAACAACTGATTTTCCTCTTCAACCAATAAGTGATATTTAAAATATTTCCCCATGGTTAGCCTGCTTACCAACATACACAGCCCTCCTTACACCGGAATCCACACCACAAACAGGATCCCCCCTCAGTCACTTGCATCATAATATTCTTAAGGGCAGTATGTGGTGTTGGGAGGCTGTTGGAAGGGCACCTGTGGAAGGCCATGGTCACAATACACCATCCCTGCAATGGTGCAGGTAGAGGGTCCTGTCGGGCCCCACTGTCCTGTCCTGAGGCTGGCTCCGGAAACACTCTAGAGCCCCTTCTAGGCTGAGGAGACTTTCCTTCTGTGGAGCAACTCTGGCCACAAGGGGCTTGGTTAAGAGGCTACCGTGCAGGCCCCCTCTGCCCCCGAGTTCCCTTCTAGCACGGGAGGGGATGTGAAAGCACAGGAGCCGGAAGTCTGTTCTCAGCAGGAGCCCCTGCCCAACCCTATTTTACATCAGATGAAGTGTGTCCCATTTGTTACCCATCCCCGCAAGTCCCCCCACTGCCCTCACCTGGAAACCAAGGAACAAGCAAAATCAGGAGAGAGAGGAACCGCCAAGTCCACCCAAAGTCCAAGAGCTGTTAAAGAAATGTGGAAAACAGGACTAAAACCTGCGCATCTATAGGGTCCTAACTACTACTCAGGAACTTAATACTCAGTGAAGAATCATGAAAAGAATGTGGTAGCAATGGGGGCTTATTAAGTTCCAGGGATGTCTCAGAGCTGGCTTGGTGACAAGGAGCTAGGCCTGGATAGACATAACAGGAGGTGAGCAGAGGAGAGGGACATCTTCTCTTGTCCCTGAAAGGGAGGGATGCAGATAGGAAAGGTCAAGGAAATGGAACTCCCCCAACAAACACAAGTGATAGGTCTCAACCTAGTAAGTACTAAACCGAATGAATTAGAAAAAATTCCACCATCACACACCATCTCTTTCTGCCAGCTCAATTCTCCTCTCTGGAAGGAAAAACAAAACCTTTTCTCTTTCATGGTTTAACTGAACTCACAGCTCTTTCAGCAATAAAACAGACTTCTCATATTATACATGCCCTCAAAAGCAAAGAGGCAGCAGTATTTTATTTCACATATTTCAAAAGCCCTTTTCCTTTATTTGCCCTATTTTATTGTTCTTTATAATATTTCATCCCCACCTGAAATTTTATTTTTATTTATTTTTTTAAAAGATTTTATTTATTTGACAGAGAGAGAGAGAGCAAGAGAGGGAACACAAGCAGGGGTAGTGGGAGAGGGAGAAGAAGGTTTCTTGCCAAGCAGGGAGCCCAATGTGGGGCTCGATCCCAGGACCCCGGGATCATGACCTGAGCTGAAGGCAGATGCTTAATGACTGAGCCACCCAGGCGCCCTGAAATTTTATTTTTTTATAGTAAGCTCTACACCCAACATGGAGCTCAAACTCATGACCCCAAGATCAAGAGTCTCATGCTCTACTGACTGATTCAGCCAGCTGCCCCTAAAATTTTAAATGTTTATTTGGGGGGCGCCTGGGTGGCTCAGTTGTTAACCATCTGCCTTCGGCTCAGGTCATGATCCCGGGGTTCTGGGATCGAGCCCCACATTGGGCTCCCCACTCGGCAAGAAGCCTGCTTCTCCCTCTCCCACTACCCCTGCTTGTGTTCCTTCTCTTGCACGTGCTCTGTCAAATAAATAAAATCTGAATAAATAAATAAAAATGTTTATTTGTTGGCTTCCCACCACCACCCAACCAACTCAACCCAGCACACACATACACACACACTCTGAATGAAACTGTTTTGTGTTGTATCAACCACATCTAATGCAGTACTGCTTGTAAATTGTGCTTTAATTTCTGCAATCAGATAGGATGCAGTGAGATACGAGTATAAACTTTCATTGTACACTGGGAAAATAGAAAGCACATTTATACAGATAATAGCCCAACAGCTTATTCCCTTTAAAAAAAGAAAGTTTTGAATGTTTTTAAAGCTAATTTATCTTCAGTGTAAAAACTTGGAGGTATAAACAAACTCAAGATATTATATACAGTAAATCAATGTACATTTCCAAACTTGCACAGTGCAGCATTTTAAACAAAGTAAATGGTCTCATTTTAGCTTTTACTGTTAAGCATAATCCATATCTCAATCTTGAATAAAAATGTCACAATATATAAACCCACTGAGAATTCTGTACACAAATACAAGTTTATAGAAATTTGATTTCAAATATAAATACATAAATTGTCATGACCTCACATGTTACAACAGCTTATTTTTCTATTGTAATTTTTTTAAAAAAATCATAGAAAAATATTTCAATGCACATTCAACTGTTATGACAAGGGCCATGACCTTGTGCCTTTAAACCATACTTTGTGGAGTGTAAAGCATCACACCGGGCATTTTTGGAATGATAATTACTAAGATTCTACTATTGAAGAGGCTACTGTTTAAATATTCACGTTATAATATGGTAACAAAAATAGTTAGCTCCATAGTGTATTTGGGAGGCAGTGGGGCAGAGAAGTGGAGGTTAGTGCTAGTTTAAGAAGGCCCATGGAACGTATGTTAAGGTAGCTAATGAACTAGTGTATTTTTAAAATCCCTATTGCAAGCCTAACACTGAACTCACTAGTGAGACTCTTAAGGCAACCAGGACTGGACATGGGTTTGGCCCCCAATGCATGAATCCTGCCCTCTCGGCCTCTGTCATTTTAACAGACCAACCGGGCTCATGTGTCAATGTGGAATGGGAAGAACAGCAAAGCAATTTCTTGTACATACAAAAAGACAATTCAGTGCAAACTGAGAAACTTCTTTGTCAATAGTTTCAAAATTTCTTATTGCCCTCAAGCAACTGAACTTTTTTCTAAACAAGCAACATTCAAATTGGGATCTACTGGAGAGCAAATATATATAAAAGGCAAACATTCAATATGCAACATTCTAACATTAGTTTTCCCCCCTTCCTTTTGTGGGATTTAACAGGGTTCCACTGAGAAAGAAAAAACTGGTCCTTAAAAGTGTACTTTCCTGCATTTAAAAATATATATACCATTTAGACAGCAGATCCAAGGTGACCAGGCATAATCAAGTTTCTTCTATGGCTTTGAAATCGTTGAGGTACTGTAAGAGAACCATCACTTCTGCTATTCATGCTTTGCGGCCTCCCTATGGAAGCCACATGCAGAAGTGATCCTGCTCACGTCTGCGCGGTTACAGAGAACTTGGGGAGACCGTGAGAGGGCTGCAGCGGAGGACTGCGGTCACAAATGGTCCCATGCCTTGGCACACGGTTAGAAAAAGGCAAAGCACTTTCAAACACTGAAGAGGCTCCAGAAGAATGAGAGCTCCTTCAGGCAAACCAAAGGGATTCCCCCAGTTTAACCAAGAGATTTAGCAGCAAGATCCTGGGACTCCGTGCACCACGGCAGGGGGTGTGGGCGGACGGCAGCGTTGGGGTGGGGGAGACCCGCAGCGAGGAGGACAGAGAGGGCAGAGAGAAACCTGGAGCTGTCAGCGCACAGGAAGGGCAGCGGGGCTGGTCGGCTAGCCACCAGCCCCACACAAAGTGACACAGTCCATGCAGGAGGTGGGGATGGCTGGAAATGTCAGGATGGGTGACATGGGTGGAATTTCCCCAGCTTTTTTCAGGCGAGAAGATGTAGAAAGGAAAAATGCTATGGTTTAAATGAATGCCATACATCTTTATATCTCTATGGGAGTCTTTCAATCTGCCATACACACATCAGATAAAGCTGAACTTGCTCCAAACTAAGATGGGTAGAGAGACACACACTGTTCCCAATGACTAGATAAATTACCTTGGCACAGGAATTATCTGAAGTGTTGAGTCCAAGAATGTCTGACCAAAGCCCTTTCTAGTAGTAGACCCGCCACTGCAGGTTCTGTATAATACTTACGCATCAGACAATGGCCACAGTTCTATTATGGGTCAAGTAGTAATTCCTTTCAATTAATAATACTAGAGATACGGTTTTAATTGCATAGTCTTTCAGGAGCATGAAAAAAACACGAGAACCAGCTCTTTTCCTGAAGGCCCAGGTTCCCTGCTACAGAGCCCTGGACTAGGGCCTCCCCGCCCCCCACAGCAGTAAGCTTCAGCGTGATCAACTGATCCGGAGCTCAAACGTGCTCGCCTCCGGTCCCAGCCCTCAGCGTTCCTCCTTCACAATCACTGAGCAGATAGGTCACACATCCCCCAGATCCACAAACTCATCTTCTCGTTTGGCCAGATCTTCTTCATCACCCAAAGCTTTCCAGCCACTGGTGGGCAAGACTGGCTTCGAGGAGTGTCGCTGCAGCAGAGCGAAAGGAAACAAAGAGGACAAGCGGGCAGAGCTCCTCAGCAGCGGGGGGGCCTCTGCTGGGAGGGCCCCCTGGCTGTGGTGTCTCTCGTCGATTTTCTCTTGTAAGTGCTCTACTTCCTCCATCATTTCCAAGAGTTTGCTCATGGTTGCCACTCTGCCACCACCCAGGATTTGGGCTTCTGGAATCCAGCGCAAGTAGCGCTGGGCCCAGACTTTGATTTCTGGCCCCTCGATGTGAGGCAGCAACAGACCATGGTAGTCCGTGGGCTTGCTGTGCCAGCTTTCATAAAACTCTCGAAAGTTGTCTTGCAGCTCATCAGAAGAATTAATTAATTTGCTAATTCTCTTGCCCAGAAGGTTTTTAATTAAATGATCTGTTTCTTCCCTGAAAAATCCTCTTTTGGGAGATGATTTAGATTGGGTGAGTGGTAAAGAAAGTTGTCGTTGATGCTTTGAGAGAAAACACAAATAAAAATTTCTGGTTAGCCTGAGAGCAGTTACAATCATGCCTCTTAAAAAAAAAAAAAAAAGCAGGGATGGGGGCATAATCCTGCTTTAACAAGAGTCATGAGAAATCAGAACTGCCATGTGAATGAAAAATCATTAAAATCATTTCTCAGTGTCCCTTCTGAGACACTTGTTTACTCCACCAGGCAAACATTAGATGAATATTGCATTTATAAACAGACAGGTAAAACCAGGCACGTATGGAGCTGTGTGGAAAAGTGAGTTGTGACAGAAGCATTTTATTCCCTCCTCTCCCGGCACAGGCACAGTAAGTACTTTTGAAGAACAAGCTTGACTCAAGATAGGCTGCAGATTAGGGGAGTCTGGGACGATTCATTTTCTGAGGAGAGCAAAATGTTTCTTGAGAATGTTTGGAACCCCTGTAAGGAAGCAGTGCTGACCACCTGAAGATCCTATGGCTTCAATGAATCACATCTGCAGGTTATCAGGCATCCAGGGGGAGTTCAAGCCTATGTCATAAAGATTCTTTTGGGCGAAGAGACAAGTGGGAGCAGAAGGAATGTGAGGAACTGGCTACACTGGCCAGATGTTCTTGCCTGACAAGCTGCGCCAAGTAGAAAATGTAAGAGCATTTACATTATTTTCCTCCCTAGTAATTCTACCTGCAGCCAAAGCAAAGTGTTCTAAAATGAGGAACACCGGGACGGGGCTGTGAAGATAGGTGAAGAGGCGAAAGGTTACAAGGAGGGGCGCCTGGGTGGCTCAGTGGGTTAAAGCCTCTGCCTTCGGCTCAGGTCATGGTTTCAGGGTCCTGGGATTGAGCCCCACATCAGGCTGCCTGCTCGGCGGGTGGCCTGCTTCCTCCTCTCTCTGCCTGCCTCTCTGCCTACCTGTAATCTCTCTCTGTCAAATAAATAAAAATCTTTAAAAAAAAAAAAAAAAGGTTACAAGGACCCCTGGAGCCCAACTGAGAGGTCAGCAATGTGGGGAGACACTGTTTCTCCCCAGCTCTTTTGAGTTTTATGGGTAGGCTAGCCTTATAACTCTCTAATATATTCCCACCAGTGGTTCTTCCTTGTGGGGAGGGGAGAAGCATCCTTTATTATGTAATATAGAATAACAATAAAAATATAAAGAAAGGCAAAACCAGCCACATTGCCACAATTAAGAGCTGACCAGGATTTCTGACTTCCCAGTCAGGGATAGGCGCGCCAAAGGCCAGGATTCAGCAGCCCAGGCTCCCTCCTCACCAGGGGTCAAGGTGACTCAGTCTGGGCTGGGGAACCGCAGCACGCAGGTGGAAGCGAACAGCCGCTGGGTGTTTACTGCCCACCGGGTTCTGTGCTCGGTGCTTTACATGCATCGACTTGGCCAATTCTCCGAGTCACTGCTCCTGCCTCGTTTTACAAACGAGGAAACCAAGGCACAGAGGTTAATACACAAAGACCCCAGCTATAAAGTGCTAAAGGCGGTTTTACATACAGTCTGACTCCAGAGACTGGGCTCTTAACAGAACTCCACTTGCCTTGGGAGCCCCGAGTCTCAACCCCAACGTGAATGGTGGATTCAAGAAGGACAGGGTGGGAGTGGCATGCCTGGCCAAGGCTGAGGTTCAGATCGCACGCCTGAGCGGGCCCCGCCGCCACGGAGGCTAATGCGAGAGCAGTGCTTCATGCTGGCAAGCCACAGCCTCTTCAGCTTCTACAGAACTTTTCCAAGGCCATCTGCCCACTCAACAAGGGGATCGAAGGGCACCTGGGTGGCTCAGTGGGTTAAAGCCTCTGCCTTCGGCTCAGGTCATGGTCTCAGGGTCCTGGGATCGAGGCCCGCATCGGGCTCTCTGCTCGGCAGGGAGCCTGCTTCCTCCTCTCTCTCTGCCTGCCTCTCTGCCTACTTGTGATCTGTCTTTCTCTATCAAATAAATAAATTCTTAAAAAAAAAAAAATAAGGGGCTCGAAGCCCGACACGTATGTCCTACCAAAAAGGCTTCAAAGTTCCTTGTTGCCCCAGCCCCAACTCCGCTTTAGCTAATACAGTCTGAGATTCTCCAACTCTTTGGCTCAAACCTCCTGCACCAGTCAGCTCCTGGAACCGTGACCATCTGCGCCTAATTATGAGGAGAAGGGACACTGAGAAAAACTGGATCTGAACACAGAAATGAAATCCAGTCTTGCAAGGGGGCCTCAGTTTCCTCCCCCGTGAAGTAAGGGATCAGGCCTTGCTGTCTCCTCAGTTCCTTGCCCCTTTGGCCCAGGGCAGTTCTGAGATTCCCAACAGGTGAGAAGTGTGCATTTAGCCACCAGGGGGCACAGCACACTGAGGAAAAGCGACCTCTGGCCAAACTGTGCAGGAGCTCAGGGCCATTCTGGTCTGGCTGGTGGGAAAGAGACTAAACTGGGAGGGGAAGCATCCACCCCGGCCCTGAGGACCCTTGAGAGAATAAAGCAACAGCTCTAAGTCATTCAGCTGCTGGCATCTTCTGCAAATGAGGGTTTTGGCTCACTGGGCCCCCAAGCCTCTTTAGAACGGAGCGCCTCCCACACCAGGACTGGCCAGGCTCCCTGGACGGCAGGTGGGATCAGAAGCAGGGTCGTGGAGAAGGCAGAGACAAGCGCACTGACTTGGGGACTCGCCACGACCGTTTCCCTTTTGTGGGGTCTGGTGGGGGGAAATTCCAGGCCAGGAGACAGAGCTAGGAGATGGCACGGAAATCACTTATGAGCTAGGGAACTTCGGGGTTTTAACAACTAGTATAATCAGTAACAAATATCTGAAGTATGGAGAGCCAAATAATTTGACATTTTTGGTTTCTAGCACGGGTCAGCAAAGGCCAGCCTGTGGCCAAATCAGGCCCGGTGCCAATTTTTGTAAACACTGGAGCACAGCCATGCCCGTCCGCGTACGTGCCAGCCGCGGCTGTGCTCCGTCAGTACAGCGGGGGAGGGAGCCGCAGGCGTGCAGCCCTTAACAGAATAAACTAGATCCAGCTCACGGAGAAAGGTCTTCAATCTTGAAGACATGAACCAGTATAGACAGAGCAAAACCCCCAATTAATGCTTCTTTTACCCTGCTAACCACACTCATGTAGGGGGTACACACGATCCCATGAGGCACAAGTTGCATCTCCAGTGACACTCAGCAAATGGCCATGTCTCATCAGGGCAAAGGCTGATGCACTGAAAACAAATGATTCTCACAGGCCCTGACAGTGTGCCCGCCACAAACCCTGACTCTGCAGGCTGTTTACAGAATCCATATGTAACTTCCCTCCTTACATACATGGGGATCTCTGGGCAGATGAAGGGGGTTAGACACGTGGTCATCTTACTTTGAAACGCGTTCCTTTCCGCTGGCCTTTGTCCAGTTTTGGCTTTTCCACATAAAGAGGGTTTTTGAGCAACATCTGGGCTTTGGGTTCAAACTGTACGGACCAATCCCACACGGTGAGCAGATTCAAAGGCTTGCTTTGTGTATCCTGGCTTTCCCTACCCTGCCAAAACAAGCACAGGTCACCACGGCTTCCAGGGAGGGCGGAGGAGACCGAGCAGACAGTGCTGACAGACACGCACCAGGAAGGGCGCTCCTGCCCTGCCCTGAGACCGAACACTCATGGGGTCCTCCTTTCTAAAGGCTGCAGATGTCAGTGGTTGTTCGCTTAAGGCTTTGGGTAGGAAGGGAGAGAGAGAAGGTCACCTTATTTTCCAGTGGGCCACATGCCAGCCACTGATGGGCACTTTCACGACAACCTTGCAAGGCCACTATTCCTCACATTTTATACTTGAGGAAACTGAGGCTCAGAAAACGGAGGTGAACTGCCTGAGCTCTTGAAGCTGGTGAGCAATGGGCTGGGATCTAGGGCTATGTGACTGGAAGCCCAGGTTCTGTGCCCTGACTTCACTGAGGAATTTGCTAAAACCACTCCCGAAGGGCCAGCTTGGGCAAACCCAGAGGCCAGCAGAAAGCTACCCAGAGGCACTCGGCCTGGTGAGAAAGTAAAATTCCCAGGATCGAGGCCTTAAGGGAGATGAAAGGAGTTTAAGATGGAAACTAAAAGCCTAGCTTCCCTGCTCTCCCTTGTCTGTTTTCTTCAGAGTAACTCCAGGGATCAGGTGAACGGAAGAGAAGGCTGACCGTCTTTACAAAGAACAACTTTTAATTTGGTTTAATTCCTCAGCTCCAACACTTGTTTTCCCAGCTCCAACATTTACTGTGTGGCCTTGGGCCAGTTACTCATCCTCCCAGTGCCTTAGTACCTCAGGGTAAGAATGAAGACCCCACAGGGTACTATCAATTCTCAGAAAGCACTCAAAACAGGGCCCTGTATGTAGTTAGTGTTAAACAAATATTTTTTTTACATCAGAACTATCACAACCTACTTGTGAGTCCGGGCTTCACTAATGCACAGGTTCCTAAGAGGGACTCTTACCATGTTAGTATCTTTCTGATGAGGCGAATTGAAGAAGAAGGTGCTAAAAATAGGTATGTACAGACTATCCGACAAAACAGTCAGGTAAGTCTCCGTGAAATCAAATGCTGGGGGATGCTGGTGCACCAGCTGCCAGACGCAATCTAAGAAAAGCAGGAACACAGGAACCTATGTGAAAACAAGACACACGTTACTGAGCAGGCACTAAAAATCCAAGGCCAGCTGTCCCGAGTTCAGAGGCGGCCATCTCAACCGTTGTGGAATAACCACTTCTGAGCACTATATTTTCTGGGCAACAACAGTAGACACCATTCCATTCCAAGCAGTGAATACACTCAACTGAAGTTGCATGCCTGTAGATTAGTATCAGTATTTGGCAGCACTGATCTGTGTAAAAGACATTTCAAAGATGAAATATGTAAAATCTCATTACTGATTAAGCACTGACAGTTGAACATTTACAACTGATTCTGATGCTAGGGAACACTCGGAACCCCAATTAAGTGAAATTGTTATCTCCCCCCAAAAGAGTTCCATTCTTCTCACTTGTAGATTATATTACCAAAAAACTGTACTCAAATATTTTGAATATTGTCCATATTCCTTTTTCCACCCCCAAGATGATGGTGCAGAAGAGGACGAGGACGAGAAAGAAGGCAGAAGCAGCAAAGGTGAGTTTCTAAGCTTTTTCCACAAATGTACAGATTTTTTTAACTGATAGCCTCCTTAACTAGCTACCCAGCAGCAAGCCCTGTGATGTCAGAATTTTCCAGGGTGCTTTGTCATTCACAAAGTGTTTACGCTTCTGAGTGGCCAGTGACCCTGCCAGCTGGGAAGACAAGCCACATCACGGCCTCTTCCTTACTGAGGCTGCCCTCACTTCACACAGCTCAGGAGACAGCAGTTGGGAATCCAGCTCTTAAACCAAATGCAGGGCTGCATCCATTCTATCACAAAGTAGAACACCCACTTTCCTTTAAAACTCCAATATGGGGTCAACTAAACTCAAGTATAAAAATACAAATTTTAAAAATTTAAGAAACTGGGGCAGCTGGGTGGCACAGTTGGTTAAGAAGTGACTCTTGGCTCATGTCCTGATCTTAGGGCAGTGGAATCAAGTTCCATGTTGGGTCCCGGCCTGGTGCGGAGTCTGCTTGGGATGCTCACTCCCCTCTCCCTCTGCCCCCACCCCTCAAAGAAATAAACCTTTAATAAAAATAATAAACATTTTTTAAAAATAAAAATAAATTTAAAAACTTTAAGAAATGAAATAAAAATGGTCACATGTTAGAAGAAAAAAGAAAAACCAACAACTCCAACATGTTGATGTTGAGATGCTAAAAAATATTTATAGAGCAACTTTATTTTTATTTTTTTTCTTAAAGATTTTATTTATTTGACAGAGAGAGAACACAAGCAGGTGGAGCAGCAAGCAGAGGGTGAGGGAAAGGCAGACTCCCTGCTGAGCAGAGAGCCCGATGCAGGACTTGATCCCAGGGCCCTGGGATCATGACCTGAGCCAAAGGCAGACGTTTAACTGACTGAGCCCCCCAGTCACCCCTATATGCCAACTTTATTCACACCTCATTTTCTCCTCAATGTATCATTTAAATAGAATGGAAAATATCTGAACCTTATTGTAGCGTCAGGAAAATGGGTTCAGAAAGTTTGGCTGACTTGTCCAAAGGCTGGGTAAAAGCAGATCAGACTGGATCTGTTCATGGACTTATTCCCCCTGGACACGGTACCTGTTAGTCCTTAATTCCTCAAGATATCCAAAACATACTCTTCCCCATAAAGTGTCAGCTTTCTCTGCCCATCATGTTATTTGAGTCCCACTAACCTTACAAAGTCCTCAGAAAGGCAAAGTCCATTCTAAGACTGAAAATGGTGATTTCCAGTCAGCTTGATGGGACACAGATGAGCAGAGACCAGGACTGAAAGAAACCCCAAGGCCTAGCTCGAGAAGCTGGGATCTTCCAGAAACACACCAAGACCTGGGGGGCAGGAGCCATGGCTCTCCCCACAGCATGCTGTGCCAAGCTGTGCCCCACCACAGACAGACACATTTACTATCTGGAGTAAGAACAGCCATGAGTCAGGCTTCTAGAATAGAGGAACTTTGCAGGGGATTTAACTAAAGAAAGTTCACCTGTTTTCATTTTACCTTCCAGTCACTAATAATGCAGCCAAAGGAGCTTGCACAGCTGCAGCTGAAACAAGTGCACCACAATTTGGGGGCCTAACTATACCACAATGCTAATGCTCCTACACTTGAATTCAGGGTCGTGGCGTGGAGCAATTCACATGGCCAGAAGCAGAAGGGGTTGTGTCCACATCAGACATATACCACTGATAAGGTCCTGGTAACAGACGGCATTAACGTAACTTCATGCTTTATTCTGAAAAGATTTATGTGTTATTATGCATTTTCTTTAAGAAACTTGTATACTGGATAGTCTTTTTTTTTGGCGAAGATTAACCTAACAAATTGTAGGAGTCTCTCCAAATTAATTTTTAAGTTTTACAAATCAGTATTATTCCCATCGTGAGATAAACACCCACCCTTGGTGTACACAGTTTAGAAGAGAAGGCTCTGAACACACTAAATCCCTTTCCTCGGGGAAGGGTTTCAGTACCAGAAGCACGTAGGGACATCAAACGGTGAAGTGAACACAGCCTTCCTAACAAGCCCATCGGCATGCACTTTGCAAGCACTAACGCTCCACCTAAAGACAGGTGTTAAGAGGTCAGGTACATCTGCGATGAGGACACTCACCTCCTCTTTGTCACTCTGTCGGAGGTGGTTGCAGCGATCCAGGAAACAGTGTCCGCCCATGATCCACTCCTTTTGGACGAGGCTCTGGAAACCAGCCCTGGTTCTGCAGTGGGGGTCCATCATCACTTGCACCAGAGAGGAGAGGAGGCAGCAGAGGTCGGAAGCATTCTCCTCTGGGAGGGGCCCCAGCACCAGCACAAAGAGGCAGGAGAGTGTGAAGTTATGAAAAGCCGCCCAGAGCACATGCACCTGCACAGTTAATAACAGGGCTCCCCAAACCAAAGTCGGCCTGCTAACTGACAGTCAGGCCCCACTTCTCTGAAGGCGAGGGCCAACGGGAAACAAGGTAGGGCTTTCAGACCGAGAGATAAACTGCTTCTGGCCAGTCTCATACCAGTTCCTGCATACTCTGGCCCTAAGCGCAGATCTGCTTATTGAATGAGTAAAGCCCAGCACTCCGAGCCCGCGCCGTCAGCACGCGGGCATCCGGCACAATGAGGGCACAACCATACAGCTGATGGTGGCCTGCTGGGCTTCACAGAGCAACTTCACACCTCTTCTGGCTGCTGGGTCAAAGCAAAAGTCCTCAGTGGACCCTCCCAGGCTCAGCTGCTTCTCAGACTCACCTCAGAGCTCCTCTCCTGCACTCCCTGCGCTTTGGAGGAAGTGTAAGATCTCTGGACTCCCTTATTCCCAGCTCCACAGCTTTCTGTTTCTGTCTGAGAGCAGATGGGCCTGCCTCCCCCCCACCCCCTTGCCTGGAGGAGACTCCCCCCTCAGTCTCTCTCAGGCACCCACCCCCCGGAGTGCACCGTACAAAGGCTGCATGACAAAAATTTGGTTCACACGCTTATTTAGCATTCAGGACTCACAGCAAATAAAAGCATGCATTACCATCCATACATTTGCCTTAGAGTTTTCAGATCCTAAAAGGTAGGGTCTACATCCCCGTGGTTTCCCCTTTACAAAAAGAAGTGCAACTCAAGCTGCTATTTAAAAATGCCCGTGAGAATGGTGGTGTGAGCAGCGGCACAGTCAGAGAAACGAGAGTGAATTCTAAGTAGGTAGGTGTTTCCACCAGGAAAACTTGTCACTCTGACCCTGGAACCAGGAGGCCCTACAGGTCCAGGCTTACACTGTGCTACTGTTTCTCTCCCAGGAGACAAGTCTCAACTACGGGAGCGCATGGATCGCAAAGAAACAGTTTTGTCTACAGAGTGCTATCAGTTTTTGAAACAAGTTTCATTTTTAAGGGGATCTTCGTTCTTACATCTGAAGGATATTAATAGTACATGAGTGGGTAATAGGAAGAGGGGCTAAAGAAATTTCAGAGGAGACAACTCAGTCGTCCATCTGGGAGTGAGTGACTTCTCACACCTCAGCCAAAGATGCAGATTTCGTTTTATGCGACTCTGACTAGTGCTGTCTGGCCCTGGGTACGTCCCCATCTCAGACCCCAACCCATCCCTCCCTCCTCCTTTGCACCAGTTACTCAGTCAGTACCCTGTTCTGTCATTGCTGTTTCGGCCTTTTTCAATAACATGTTCAGGTCAACTCTCTTATTGGGCTGTAAACTTCTAGAAGGCAGAAGTATACAGCTCTGTACATGGTAGGTGCTCAATAAATGTATTCAAATTGAAGTCACTGAGACAATATTAGGTGGTACAGAAGCCCCAGGCAGACATATTTTCCAGCATGCCCCTGGAGGTGAAATTTCAGCAGTCACAGAGTGCATCAGAGCAATGGTAAAAGCTTCAGGGTATGAAAGCAGGAGATGACCTACTAAACTGGAAGTGCAGGTCTAAATGAAGTTTAGAATATTCTAAACAGCAAACATAATCTTTTAGCTCAGCTTTAACCAATTTCAGCAATGACCTTTAAAGAAAAAGCGGTTTATACCTGTTTTTACACATTCTGAATGTTTATGTCCTGTTGGCAAGTACAGCAAGTTAAGCCCACTGAGGAAAAGGAAATCATGACCCACAAAGTTTCTATGGCAACTGCACAAGGTTGTCAAACACAAAGGTATAAAAATAACAATTAAACCATCCATGGGTGTCTTTAAATAAAAGGAATTATCAAAAGGTTTTAACTTTAACCAAGCTGAGTTAATATAAAACAAAATCCAAAGTACTGGAAATGTAAGCTTTGGTGAAGATACCAAACAATTCTTTCTTGGGCTGCAAATAGGTCTGCCAAGTTCTAAACGAAGGATTTATTTTTAAACTGTAACACTGACCTCAAACGCAAAGGATTCCAAGGTCAGCATAGAAAAGAATGGGAAGAATTTCTACACTAGCTCACTCCTTTTATAAGACAATTCCATTTCCATAAAGCTGTGTATACAGAAACTGAATCTCGAATGAAGGAAAGTGAAAACCATTCTTTGTGCTTTAAATATATTACCTAAGAGAAGAACGTTCATGTTTTGTGCTTCTAGACATTCTGTAATCTCTATTGCTTTTTTCAGGCAACGTCTAAATTGGAAAAGAGACAAGAAAAGGGGCGTTAGTTCCTAAGGTTAGTATCAAAACGATGAGAAGTTTAGACACCGAAAACTGAAGACTAAGGGAGACGATCTCATTTGTTTTTCCACTTGAAATCCTCCAGAAAAGAAGCAAATTACCATTTACACTATTCAGATACTGCAAGACATTCATTTGCCAATTAGAAACGGGAAAATTTCAGAAGGGAATCCCAAAACCGATGCTGAAACGTTCCTAGGTGATTTCTAAACTACAAACTCTTACTGAGAATTCATGCCTGAGTCTGGCCCGAGAGTCCTAGTAAGACCCGTCAATACCCACGTCAGAAACTGTGCTGCACGCCCACATCATTTAATTCAAGGTCACTTGCCAAATGTGTCCATGTGGCTGACAAGATCCCATATGCCCAGAAATCCCTTCTGTCTGTCTCTGTACACACTATTCCTTTTACAGCTTTGACTGTTCCCTACTTACGAGGGGCTTCACGATGCTGTTGTCCGCCTGCAGGGGTGCCTCCCTTGGCCAGCTTGTCATTGTTCTCTACCCACCCCACATAATGAAGGGTTCTTTTTTTTTTTTTAAAGATTTTATTTATTTATTTCACAGAGGGAGAGAGATCACAAGGAGGCAGAGAGGCAGGCAGAGAGAGAGAGGGGGAAGCAGGATCCCCGCCGAGCAGAGAACCCGATGCGGGCCTCGATCCCAGGACCCTGAGATCATGACCTGAGCCGAAGGCAGAGGCTTTAACCCACTGAGCCACCCAGGCGCCCATGAAGGGTTCTTTTCTGTATGACATTTTTTTTTTTTTTAAAGATTTTATTTCTTTATTTGACACAGAGAGAGAGAGATCACAAGTAGGCAGAGAGGCAGAGAGAGAGGAGGAAGCAGGCTCCCTGCCGAGCAGAGAGCCCGATATGGGCCTCGATCCCAGGACCCTGAGATCATGACCTGAGCCGAAAGCAGAGGCTTTAACCCACTGAGCCACCCAGGCGCCCTTCTGTATGACATTTACCACTGTTTGCAATTATACATTCAAATTACGGGACACATGGCAAGCTCTTCAAGATGTATTTGTTAATAAGTGTTTGGGGGAGCTGAGGCTCTGTGACACAAACCTCACCGTCAGAACTGAGAGAGATGCCATGCCAGGTCAAGGGAAGAATTATTCTCTTTCCTCAAAAGAATCCCAGGGCCGGAGCTGTTCTTGAACCCCCGATCATCATTTCTGTTCTGTGCCTCCCTTTACCCTCTCCTTTACTTAATGGCAACAGAGAGGAACCATTCAAAATATGAAGGAGAGAAGGTAATGTAATTCTGTCTCTGGGGCTCTCTACCTAATTCCAAAACAACTAATTGAGATTAATCATAAAGTTATGAAAAAAAAGGGGGCTCCTGGGTGGCTTAGTTGGTTAAGTGTCTGCCTTTAGCTCGGGTTATGATCCCAGGGTTCTGGGATCATGCCCTACAATCATTTTTAAATAGGTAATATACACATGAGATACATAATTTAAAAAGGTATTCAGTAAAAAGTCAACATCCCTCCCCTTCGCAATCCTGGTTCCTGCTGGGTTCCGGCTGGGAGGCAGCACTGGTGCCTCAGTTAGGATCTTGGGTTGCCACGCCCCCTTCTTGGCAGTCTTTCAATGCCCAGTCTAGAGCCTACAGAGATCTCTTTCTGAGCAGGTAGCATGTCTATAAACTCAGATCAAACATGCACAGAATACATAACATGTAAAATCCAGCTGAGCCCTGAATAGAACATATGATCTAAGAACAGTTAACTGTGAAATAGAAAACAGTTAAATTCTTTGTCAATTTGCTTTGCTACTTTGAATTAGAGAACTATAAAATTCATGAGCAAAAGAATGGCTTGAAATACCTGATTATGTCAAGCCAGCTGCTGCTTTCCAAGAGAGAAAACCATTTTATATCTGTGTCCCAAAATTCAGTACTATTATCTGAAAAAAGAAAAAAAAGAGTATGAAGTCAGGTCCCTGTTCTCTTCCATACCTGCCACCAAAAATCTGTGCTACTCAAGCATGCTGTTCAGTCAGTCCTGGGCCCAGACTGCAGACTCCAGGCACAGATCTCTGCTTTTAGCAAGGGACATTTCCAGACTTTGGCTGAAATGGTGTTTGAACTATAAGCCCCTGGAAGGGGGTGGCAGTCAAAAATGGATATTTTAGATTTTTATTGCTCAAATTAAAAGTGCCCCATAGTATGTATATAAAGTCACAGTCTACCTTTTAACTCAACAAAGAGAGTAGTAACATGTTTTAGGCAGAAATGGTCTGGACCCAGGTTATACTGTTCCTGGTAGTGGAAAATGCAACAGGATATATCCTGACGCTGGGCAGCCCAAAGGGGGAGACTTGGCTTCTGTTGGAATTCTAAGCACACAAACGTTTTCCTTGCTCACTCCTACACCATCTCCCCAACCCCCTTGATAGAGACAGTATGCATTTCATGCACATCTAAGACTTGCCAAAGTTGCAAACTGAAATCGGTGACAAGGAAGACATCGCTACAAGTCCTGGAAGATGAGAATGGAATTATAGAATCATAGCCCTGCAACAACTAGTGCAGTGAAGACTATACATTCAGGCATCATTTCTATTGTTTGTTACTGGAGAAGTTTCTACACACTGAATGTGCAAAGTACTCAAAATTTAAGATCTGCAAAAAAACCAAAAACCAAAAAACAACAAACTAGTGCAATGTATCACTCCTTTTTTTTTTTTTTTTTTTTAAAGATTTTATTTATTTATTTCACAGCGGGAGAGAGATCACAAGGAGGCAGAGAGGCAGGCAGAGAGAGAGAGGGGGAAGCAGGCTCCCTGCGGAGCAGAGAGCCCGACGCGGGCCTCGATCCCAGGACCCTGAGATCATGACCTGGGCCGAAAGCAGAGGCTTTAACCCACTGAGCCACCCAGGCGCCCTCCTTTTTTTTTTTTTAAGATTTTTTTGTATTATTATTTTTTTATTTACTTGACAGAGAGAGAGATCACAAGCAGGCAGAGAGGCAGGCAGAGAGAGGAGGAAGCAGGCTCCCCACTGAGTAGGGAGCCCGATGCGGGGCTCGATCCCAGGACCCTGGGATCATGACCTGAGCCGAAGGCAGAGGCTTTAACCCACTGAGCCACCCAGGCGCCCGCAATGTATCACTCTTGACCAGGTCTCTGCTTTTGATTAATCTATTTTATAACACCCAACACAGTGTGTTCTTCTTAGAGGTGGACACTACTGTGTCCCTGGGTGTCATACTCATCTTTATCTCAAATGTCTCCATAGTCAGTGCATTTAATGGAAACTCCATAAATGTAGGCTGAATAAATGAATCCTAAATTAGTTGGACTTTGCTAGGCGAAAAAGTCCTAGTTAGGAAAAATTACATATAAGTGTGACCAATCTCAGCTGGTAATACAGACTCACTGAAGAACGAGGGGAACAGATAACTGAGCTGGTTAAACTGGATTCAAGTCCTAAATTGTTCATAATGGGCAGCCTGGGCAGGGAAGTGGGGGAGGCTGGGATGCGCATATTTCATTTCCTACTTTGTCCAGTTCTGTTTGGTTAGAAGGGAAAAAAGGTATTTCCACTTGGGACGGAGAGGTCCATTCAATAAGCCACCAACGAAAACAAACAGACCAATCGTTTTATAAATCATCATGAGAGAGCCAGTGAATACTGGCATTGCACAGTCCCACAGCTTTTAAAGGAAGAAGTCCCGGTGTTCACCTCTGGGCAACCGGGGTAGCTGGGGACCGAGAGAGGAGGAGGGGTGGGCCTGTGTTCACAGCCACGAGAAGGGGCAGTGGGGTAAAAGCCTGGAGAAAAGTGGGGGGCGGATGTGGCAACAACACAGCCCTTTGGCCACCGGCCCGCCCCTCCACTCCACGACATCAACGCTCAGAGCCACGAGCCTCTGGTGCAAACGGAGCCCAGGGAGAAAGCACCAACTTTCACCTGATCCATGTGGCATGTCTTTCCCCATGTGACAGGAAGTTTTTACTCAGCATTCTTCTCACCTATCAGAAAGAGCTGTTTAAATTTAGAGTATGCAGTCTGGATGTCCTGCAGGGACAGGAAGTTGCTTGACAGGTCTTCAGTTTTAACAATTTCATAGGGTGGCCTGTGGATGGTCTTGTTAATTCTAGGTATAAAAAGTAACATGAGATTAGAAGAGCAGATGTGAATTAGAAATGGCTTATTTGTCCTGACCGCTTACTATGTGCCCAGGTCTGTGTGTGTAGGTATCTTCCCATTTAATCCCTGCCAACGAAGTAACCATCACAGGACTGCCGTACCCAGTTGGCAGAGGAGGGGGAAATGGAAGCCTGTGGAGCACCTCCCGGCTCAAGGTCATGAAGATTAGAAACTGACAGAGCCATGATTTGAAACCAAGGCAATGTAACTTCAAAGTCATCTTCTTTTCTGTTTTTAATCCATCCACTTTGGGTTTTTTTTTTCCACATTTTGAAAAATTTCAAACGTGTATTAAAGGACAATGACATATGCCATGACTTGGGTTTGACCACTGTCAATATGATAGCCATCATGCCACTTCCCCCAAACACTTTGGCATACATCTCTAAAAACAATGCGGTTGACATTTTTTTTTAAAGGCATTTTTTTTCTTTTTTAAGATTTTATTTATTTATTTGACAGAGAGAGACACAGCGAGAGAGGGAACACCAGCAGGGGGAGTGGGAGAGGCAGAAGCAGGCTTCCCGCCAAGCAGGAAGGCCGATGTGGGACTCAAACCCAGGACCCTGGGACCATGACCTGAGCCAAAAGCAGATGCTTAACTACTGAGCCACCCAGGCACCCCGCAGTTGATATTTTTAATGATTATGTTATACTGACTCCTTTTAAAGTTATTTTTTGTTTTTTTTTTTCAATAATCTCTATTCCCAGTGTAGGGTTTGAACTCACGACCCTGAGATCAACAGGCATCCTCTACTAACTGAGCCAGCCATGTGCCCCTCCTTTCAAAGTAATTAAAAACAAACACTCTAGGGGCACCTGGGTAGCTCAGCCCGTTAGGCATCTGCCTTTAGTGCAGGTCAGGAACCTGAAGTCCCAGAATCAAGCCCCGCGACGGGCTCCCTGCTCAGTGGGGAGTCTGCTTCTCCTTCTCCCTCTGCTCTTCCCCCACTCATGCTTGCTCTCTCTCTCAAATAAATAAAATGTTAAAAACAAACAAACAAAAACCAATCACACTACGTATGTGTTATTCCCAAACACTAAGTTGTCAGCAGGTAAACAGGAGTGAACATACTATTAAGAACTGTTCCCCTACTTCTGGGAAAACAAGAACTGAGCTAACCAGTAACAAAATGTAGACTAGTACTCACCCATCCAAGAAGGTCTTTTGGATTTGTAAAAGGGTATCATCCTGTTCTTTGGGCAGTGCTGACATTTTCAAAAGGGCACATCCATTGTGGCAGGACCAGCACCATATCTGCAAAGCGAATAAAGGTTTTTCAGACATAACATACACAATCCAGCAGGAGACAGGTAAGCTTAGCCTTTAAATTCATACAGAGAAACGTTTCACGTCGCTAAGACATGGCTGGATGTATTCAACTTTGTTAAGCCAAAGAGTAGTTACATACACTAAAAAACACTGATTTAGTCTTCAAACAAAACAAAACAAACCAGGTCTAGACAGTCACACTCAGCCTTGCTTATGGTCTAATGTACACCCTTGGACTTGGCTTTAGTGCTGGGAGCCTAGACGACGCCATCAGCACTGTTATCAGCACTGCAGACTGCACTAGAGCAGCTTACTCAGTCAGGGATCTTACGTCAGCTAACCCATTCTCACAGTCACGCTCTGAGACAGGTAAGATCCTTAACCCCATCAACAGCAGGGAACTGAGGCCTGGGAGACCCAACAACCTCCTCAAGCTGCACGCCAAGTTGCAGCACTCTGATGAAAGGCTGGACGGCAAGCAGGGGGCAGCTCCTGTCACCAGAGAAAGTTCACGCTGGAAAGAAAGGAAGCTGGCTGTTGAACACAGAAGACCCATCCATGCAAGGCAGTGTGCTACGTAAAGACGACGTGAAGAGGGCTAAGATACGGGTTTACCTTCAAGGAGTTTATACTCTCAAAAAGGAAATACATTTACAAACATAATAAAAGGTAGAACGTGGTAAATAAGAGAATTTCAAGGAAGAATGGGAAGGCAAGAGAGGAAGAAATCATATGAATGACCGTAAGTGACAGGCTCAGGCAGTCAGGCACTTTTCTGGCTACAGTAGGGGCTTCTGTTTGTTTGCTCTGTTTTGCAGGAACGAAAGGAAATGAGGACTGCTCTTGGGACAAAGTAATATGCCGGGAGAGCCCAGTACGGAGAGGGCAAGGCTGGTTGGGGCAGGTGAGTTCAGTTGTGGACTTTGAGCCCCATAAAGGCCTAGTTAAGGGTTGAGAATGGCTAGAGGCCAGCCACCGCTCTGCTGACCGAGTCCTCAGGCTTACCTCAAAGGTAAACCAAGAGGAAGAAGATGCCTTTTATAATTCTGCTATGCAGAGATAGTAACATTTCGCTACTCATCGGCAATGAATGGTGCAAACCATTCACTGGTCATACCAGCAGCAGATGCTGGGGCCACAAGGTTCAGGATCAGCACAAGGTCCAGGTGATACTCTGCACTACACTTAGAAAGCCGGGAGGCAGCACTGGTTTGGGGTTTCAGGGGAAGAGGATGGAATCGGTGTTGAGTGTATTAGGTGTCCAGTGCCACCAGGACACTGTGTGCAGATATCCAGGGGCACAGCAGATGAGGGTTACAAGTTTAGGAGGGGAAAGCCAGACTGGGATTTGGACACGGCAGCTGGCTGCCGGCTGACATGGAAGAGACAATGAGCCCACCCAGGTAGTGAGGACACAGGAACACAGACTGTTTTAGGAAACACCAAAAAGCAATGACTTCCCTTCTCAGGGCCAAGCTGTACTTTTGACTCTTTAAGATTCAAAATGAGGCTGGAAATGTTAGAACACCAAGACAAATCAGAGGGCCCTTTGCTGTCCTCCCCCTCCCCGTCCCAATGGCATGCTAAGCCATGTACAGAAACCAGCACACAGTTTCCAGCCCTCTGCTGAGGGTGGCGGCATTCTGAATGCAAGCAATCCCGTCCCCCTACTTGGTGCAGCTCACTTGGATAAAAGGGGAGACACTTTTAACTGTGACTAGGTGACAGAGTCTACGAAAATTATGTGTCCCTTATCCTTTTTCTCTCTTCTCCTGGGGTAGAAAGGGTTGGCTCTTGGTGATATTCAACCGTTAATAATTCATTTTCCTTTTTCTTTTTTTTTAAGATTTATTTATTTGAAAGAGACAGAATGAGAGAGAGAGCATGACGGTCAGAGGGAGGAAACTCCCTGCTGAGCATGGAGCCCTACGCGGGACTCAAACCTGAAGACTCCAGAATCACGACGTGAACTTAAGGCAGTCACTTAATCAACTGAGCCACCCAGGCGCCCAAATAATTCATTTTCTTTTGAGGTCACAACCATACCTGTCTCATCTCATTGGAGGCAATTCCCTTACTGTTCTCTATTTGAAAAAATAAATAGAAAACAAGCAAAATTCTTGGTCAAAGAAAGACTTCTCACTGGAATTTAACAAAAAACTTGTCTTTTCTTATTGTAATATGTATAATTTCTGTCTGGTGTCTTAGTATAAATGTCTTGACAACAGACAAGAATCACTGTTTGTTAATCCTGTTTAACCTTTAAAAGGGAAAGGGGAAATTATTCATTATTTGATACATCTTCAGGAATCTCTCTGAATAGAGCCCAAGACAGAGTGTTAGGGGAACATCTACAACTGGAGGCTAGAAAGCAGTGTAAGAAGGAAGGAACTACTGAGGAGGTCAGAGGACCGAGAAAGCACAGTGTGTCCAAATCAAGACAAGAATTTAGGCTCAAAAAAGGTCGAGACCATAATCAGTTTCAAACCTGCAGTGCTGGTACGGCCAGTGCTGGTACTGGGAGGGAGTGCTGGTACTGGGAAGAGTGCTGGTACTGGGAGGAGTGCTGGTACTGGGAGGAGTGCTGGTACTGAGGGGGCAGTGCTGGTACTGGGAGGAGTGCTGGTACTGGGAGGAGTGGGGAAGGCCAGCTGACCTCTGGAGGGTCCATCAGTGGAGCAGGGGGTAAAAGTCATGATGCGAGAAGAAAGGAGAGAGTCGAGGGAAAATTAGTGCAGAGTCTTTGAAGATGTTTGTCAGTATTGGGAGGGAGAACAAGACAGCAGCTAACTCTTAATGAGGGGCTTCTTCAGGTTAGGGGAAGCTTCAGCATGCCTGCAGGTAGAGCAGAATCCCAGGGAAGATCCACGGGGAGGGGGAAGGCTGATGGAAGCAGGCTCCCGACAAAGCAAGGGCACATGAGATCAGGAGCCAGGCAGCTGTTTAGATTCAGGAGAAGCAAACATGAGCACAGAGAAAACCAACAGGAGGTGAAGCGGAAAGCTGAGGGAGGTCTTGTCGCGGGTTGTCCAATATCCCACAGAAGTAGGGGAAACATCGTCTCTCGTACGAAAGTTAAGAATGGAATTACAAACTTAAAGAGAATGAATAAATTTTATTCCAGTCCTAGGGAAGAAAGATACAGGATCCAAAAGGAGTTAAACAACAGACTGCTGAGCAGAAGAAAGGCCCAACCAAGGCAAGGTAACATATGGCTTTCACATATCCCATTCAGTAACACTCTGCTGTTTGGTTTGCATAATCTTCAGCAATGTTCACTCACCCCACAGCCAAAAAAAATCAATACTCAGGGGCTGGAGAACAGCAGAAGGCAGAGGAGGCCAAAGTCACTAGCATGGCAGCAAGAATCTACTTACGATGCAGGTCTTCACTGAAAGTTACAAGTAAAGGTAAGAAAAAACACCACTAGCTGAAAAGTCAGGGTGAAAAAGCACAGAGATACGGAAATGTTCTGGAACTGGAAAGTGGTAATGGTTGCACAGCCCTGTAAATACACTAAGTGCCACTAATGGTGGCATTTCACGTTATGTGTATGGAGAGCTCTGTGTTCCCTGGGTAAATGTGTCAATTCCATCTTGAATAATATTCTTCTGTTGTCCATTCATGCAAACTCCACTAACAACTTTCAGGACATATCTAAAAAAAGTGAGAAAACCTTCCTACTATTTCTATCAAAGTTATGTTGCTAGCTCCCCACTCAGGTCTCATCACAGCATTTTCTACTTTTCTAGCCAAGGCCTGGCTAGAACACAGTATCCAAATTTCAACGCTGGACTGAAAGGCAGCCTGTTCGCACACGTGTAGACAATTCACCTCTGTTTCTTCCCACAGAGCTCACGCTCTTTTCTTTGATCCATCTCTGAAAGGCTAAAGAATGAAAACCCTCATTTTCATTTTTTGAAAACAGTGATCCTCAAACTTAGTCTAAAGGGGGGGGGGGGGGTCCCAAGATCCTGTCAGGTGATCTGAGAATAATACTATGAGGTAACTTGTCCTTTTCCCTGTGCTGACATTTGCAGGGATGGTGCCAAAGTCCTGGTGGGTAAGACTGCGGGTGCCTTCGCACCTGTCAAGGGCCTGCTCCCAGATGGCACTGGGCACCACTGTATTTTTCGCTGTCACATGCTCACAGGAAAAAAATGCTTTACTTGAGAATGTCCTTAATGGACAATTAAAAATTACTAGTCTTATTAATCTTGACCATTACAGATATTAATAGGCTTTCAATATTTCAATATTAATATTTCAATATTAATAGGCTTTATAACTGCTGTGATGGAGTGGGAAGTAAAAACTGAAGTATAGTGTTTGGTCTTGAGGAAAAGCACTTATGTGACTGAGGTGAGAGGGGAATTAGCCGCTCTTGTCAGGGAATTGAAAGATTGAGTGAGAGTCAAACACTGGGTGTTCAGACTTCGGTATGCGGCAGGTGTCCATCCTCAAAACAAAACAAAAAGAATGAAGTGACCCTATCACTTCAAGGAAAACAACTGACAAATTATTGCAAATGATAAAAATTGAAGTTTCATAAAAAAATTAGAACTGTGGAAAACTAATTTCTGCCTCTAGCTAGACAGCTTCCCAAAACATACAGATTTTCCTGATGAGACAAGGGTGATGTTAATCAATGTGATTTTTATATAAGGAAACATGCTAATATTTGGATGATGTGTATAACCCCCTGAACCAACACTTTCCAAATGCCCAAATAAGGTAAAAAAATCATGCATGTTTTAAGAGCTATTCCAAGTACAAGACAGACCCCATGGATTTTAATTTAGTAAAGAATGAAAAATTCATTGATGATGTTTTCAGATTTTTTTTTTAAAGATTTTATTTATTTGTGAGAGACAGAAAGAGAAAGAGAGAGAGAGAGAGAGAGCACGCACAAGTAGCGGGAATGGCAGGCAGAGGCAGAGGGAGAAGGAGGAGTCCTGCTGAGCATGAAGCCCGATGCAGGACTCAATCCCATGACCCCGGGATCATGACTCAAGCCAAAGGCAGACATTTAACTGACTGAGCCATCCAGGCATCCTGTATGTTTTCAGATTCTTTATTGCAATTAACATTTAAGAAACCACCACTTCTCTCTCCCTCTCTCTTTTTGTGTGTGTGTGTGTGTACCATCAAAAACAATATTCTGAATTATCTGAAAAGGTGAATAAATATTCCTCCCTTTCCCAAATGTGGATCTGTGTGAGGCTGGATTTTCTTCATGAACTTCAACCAAACCCTAACATACTACAACAGACTGAACGAGAGACAGATGTAAGAATCCAGTGGTCATCTATGTTTAAAAATGTAAAACACTGCTCTTCTATGTTTTTGTTTTGAACCATAGTTATTTTTCACAAATTTGTGTCAGTTACACTACCACGTAATAAGTTTATCACTAAATTAAAACTTTTTGTTTAATTTTTCATATGGCATGTATCAAACAATATAATCCACACCAACAAAAAGTCTTTGAAATCCTCAATAAATTTTTAGAGTACAGAGTGTTGAGATCAGAACGTATGAGAACCAGGCGCCTGGGTGGCTCAGTGGGTTAAAGCCTCTGCTTTCGGCTCAGGTCATGATCTCAGCGTCCTGGGATCAAGGCCCGCATCAGGCTCTCTGCTCGGCAGGGAGCCTGCTTCCTCCTCTGCTTGTCTCTCTGCCTGCCTCTCTGCCTACTTGTAATCTCTCTCTCTGTGTCAAATAAATAAATAAAATCTTAAAAAAAAAAAAAAAGAATGTATGAGAACCACTGCTCTTAATTAAAGGTTACAAACTAGTGGGACATGAGCCAACTCTAGCTCAAAGGCCTGTTTTTTAAACATCTGAATCAACTGCATACATCTAGAAATTGGGGAAAGTCACAACTCATGTAAAAATCCCTATCTCTGGCTTCTCCTGAGAAATAAGGGTATCTGGCAAGACCAGGGCCATATTCCCACATGGCACGAACCAGCTGGCAGAGAAAAGCAGTCTTTCCTTTAACTCAGGAGGACGGTCTCTGGTTCACGTCAAGGGCCAAGCTCATTACCTGCCCTGCGTACATGGGCTTCTGGGCATGTGACCCCTGATTAAACATCTCGCCTCCCATAGAGGAGTGACCTTTTTTGTGAATAAGCCATGTGCACAGTACAGCATTTATTTGTAATTCTCATTCCTTACTAAATTCCCTGAAGGCTTGGCAACTCCCAAACACCAATTAGAAACTGGAGTAACTGCCAGAGTCTTGCTTTCTTTGATCAGTGACACATTAAATATGGCTCCCATCCTAGTCTATTCTGTGAAAACTAAGTAAACGTTCCATGTTGTCTCTGGAGAAAACATGGCCACACCCACTCAAAAATTAATAGTGGGACCAAAAAGAATCTTAAACCCTACTACCTTCAGAGTGGGGGACTCAGCCTCAGAATGATTTCAGGTGTAAAATCAGGCTGACTTTCAACACTAGGCAGATCTGTAATCCTCTTCAAGCTCTAGGATGTTTCTGCCAAAAACTCTACTGCATCTATGAAAACTTTAGAGCTGTCCCAGGGAGCCTCATGTCTGAGAGACTCTTTTAGTGAGCACCTGAGAGATTTCTGGATCACTTTTGGATGGAGAACCAAAACCAAGGGCTTTAAATAGAATAATCTGCCAGAATGGGTTGATGAGCAACCCATAGCTATTAGGGTTTCCAGATGTACTTACTGGTATGCCGCGACCCTGAAAGCATCGCACGTCCTCTTCCGGAAGAGGGGTGGGGACAACAAAGTATGCTGGCAATCTAGAAGAAAGAGATGTCATCAGTTTTAGTACTGGAGTAACTCACTAAATATGAAAGCTCAACTTCAAGGAACAGAGGAAGCAAAACAGACTGGAAGGACACCAACCTTATTTCCCTCCTAAGAAGAACCAGTGCAGATGAAATATCTCCGGCCATATCAGTTGGGACTCTGGGTTAAATCCTAGCTCTGGCTCTGATTTTGGGTGACCCTAAGTAAGCTATCCCACTTCTCTGGGTCTGTTTCCTCATCCATGAAATGAGGGGACTGGAATATATGATACCTACAAATATATGAATTCCAAAATTGGGAGTGATCTTTCTCATCACATAGTGGCAATTAATCACCCATGTTTTCAGCCAGACTAATATAAAAACCAATAATTACAATGACTGCTGCTTAGACATTTTATTAAGCATTCTGACAATAAACATTTAAGTGCTTCCTATATGCCAGACTTGAATTTCTTTACACAAATTACTCACTTTATCCTCTATGAGGTATGTACTACTAGCATTCCATTTCACAGACAGAAACTGAGACAGTACCACTATGGCCCTTCACAGGTTATACAACTAGTAAGCACTAGTACAGCTACAACCTGAACCCAACCAGTATGACTTCAGTTTCTGTATGAGAAAATTTAGGTGCTAAAAATAACCTAAGTGGTAGGAAGTAGGAAAGGTAGCTTTTCAGAGTTGCAAAGATCAGAGATAGACAGAGACACCACCTCTTCCTCTAGTTAGCAAATGCAGGTTTCTATTAATAAGAAACCTGCTAAGTTGCATCACTCTGGAGCTAGAAAACCCTTTCACTCAAAGAGCTTGAAATAAAGTGTCAGGGGAAATAAGAAGGTGTCTGTGGTGTAAGAACTACAATGGAAAATAATCAGATGACATCTGTATGCATGCTGCAGTTTGAAGTAAGTCCCGTAAGTATCAGGTGATGGGACAAAGTTGAAGAGGTTGGAATGTAAATGTGATCAAGTCCCTAGATCTAATCAATTCATAGGGAATGGAGCATTTTGGGTTTTTTTTAATTAATTTATTTATTTGACAGAGAGAGGGAGAGAGAGAGAGAGACATACACACACACACACACACACACNCAGAGAGAGAGAGAGAGAGAGAGAGAGACACACACACACACACACACACACACACACACACACACACACACACACACACAGTGAGAGAAGGAACACAAGCAGGAGTGGGGGAGGGAGAAGCAGGCTTCCCGCTGAGTAGGGAGACTGATGCGGGGCTTGATCCTAGGACCCTGGGACCATGACCGGAGCCAAAGGCAGATGCTTAACGACAGAGCCATCCAGGCACCCCGGGAATGGAGCATTTTAAATACCAGCAAAATCCAGATTTTAGGAAATAGCCTGGTTTCTTCAAATAAAATGCAAGAAAATAAATAATGGTGAGAAGAGAAGTTAAGAGATTAAGAGACTTAAGAAACCTATCAATTGCAAGATATCAATCTCACTGAGTCTTCATTAATGATAAAATGGATAAAAAGATGAAAACTGTTCTAAAAATTGATAAAAACAACGGGGAAATTTTTGAACACTGACTTACGTTACTGAATGATACTGAGGGTTTTAATGGTAAAATTTGAAAAGTGTGTGATAATGGTTTTATGGTTATATTTAGAAAAAGAGTTCTTAATTGTTAGAGATGTATACCAAAAAAATTCATGAATGAAATGTGATAAGGTCTGGGATTTATTTCAAAATAATCCATGGGAGGCATAGAGAAAATATGACTAGGCGAGTTAATAACTTTTGAAGGAAGGGTGATGGGTAAAAGGGAATTAATCATATTCTCTTTTCTTTTATACCGCTTGAAATTTTCCATTAAAAAAATATTACAGGTGGGCACCTGGGTGGCTCAGTGGGTTAAAGCCTCTGCCTTCGGCTCAGGTCATGATCTCAGAGTCCTGGGATCAAGCCCCACATGGGCTCCCTGCTCAGCGGGGAGCCTCCTTCCTCCTCTCTCTCTGCCTGCCTCTCTGCTTACTTGTGATCTGATCTCTCTCTCTCTCTCTCTCTCTCTCTCTCTGTGTGTGTGTTAAACAAATAAATAAAATCTTTAAAAAAAATCTTATAGGTAATTAAAAACAAAAAAGCTCTCATTATAACATAGAATGAGGTTTGGAAAACACTGGTAAAGGACAAGATACTTCAAACCATCAAAATTGTTAAGAATCATTTGGCTTTGAAGTTTGATGTGTCCAGGGTATTTTCTTGTAAGTCTGCTTTAAGGCATAGATCCCTTCTTAAGGTGTTATCACTGAAGTAAACACCCCCTCCCCCCAAAAAACTCTCTTCACAAATGAAATCACAAATCATTAAAATCACATGGGAAGACAAAAAACCTCCTTATCTCCAGGCTCCCCCCACAGAACTATTAAGTAACAGAAGCTTGAAGAAAAAAATCCAAAGCTCAAAAGCTCCCCTGTGTTCGAGGAGGAGGACCGCTGTTGTTCTAGAAGACCCTGCTACTCCAACTATGCAGCGGCATCACCTGGACAGCACACTTCTCCAGCTCCACCTCAGACCCACTGCATCAGAATCTGCACCTTAATCCCCAGGTGACTGAGGAAACAGTGTGTCTCCAGCCCGCAAACCACCAACAGACCAGTTTCTCAGCCTCCACAGGAGAGCTACCTCTGGGGTGGGTTTTAGCCCTGAGTCTCGGCTCCATCCCCAGAGGCTCATTCTACACAGCTGGGGTCACAAGGTTTTAAGAAATTTGCATGTCTTCCCCTACAAGTACTAGTGAAGTTAAATTTTCTACCAGGCCGGTTAGCCAGTTAATATTCTCTTTAAAGAGTCTTTCAACAAAGGGGGAAAAATGTCAGAACCAAGTGTATTAGCATATGCAGCACGCAGTGGCTCCAGAAAGGAGGTTGGACAGAGATGGACAGCTCTGCACCAGTGAGGGGAGTCTGTGATGTCCTCTCTTGTCCCAGCGAACTACTAGGAGGTACCATGGGCTCTCTGCTGTGAGGCTCCCAGTGTCTACAAACAGCTATCCCTCCCTCCTTGGAGAGCAGTCATTTTACTCATCAGGACGAGCTTTCAAACACAAAGTCAAGAGCCCTTCCAAATACAGGACGACTTTATTACTGAAGGGAAGTTGTCTGATCCGCTCCGGCCCGCCTTTGTTAGGGTGAGGAAACCCTCAGAGGGACAAGAGTGGGGCAGCAAGGTCTTCCTGGGGCAGGGTCAGTTCACAGGCTCCCCTGTGTGACACACGCCCATAGGGTAATGGACCTTCTGATACCTTGACAGGAAGGCAGGATAAGAGATGAAAGACTTTTCAGGAGAAGGAGACTGGTACTAGAATAGCCAGCTCTGACCTTGGAAGAAGATGAAGTAGACGCTCAGTTTCCATTATCCAAACTGACTGGAGTGTCCGCTAACTACTGAAGGAAGGGCTTTCATTAATTTACTCATTCTGTTTCCGATTTATTGAGTGTCTCTTAAAACCAGGCACTGTACTTGGTACTGAGGATACAATGATGAAAAAAAAAAGTGTCCTTGACTCTCCAGAGCTGACAGTTGCAGAAACAAACATTTCCAAATGGTGACACAGATAAAAATAAACTCACAATTGTAGGAAGTGCTGTGAAGAGAGGCATGAGCACAAAAAAACCCCTCACTGAGACCTGACCTAGTCCTAGGCAGGCTCCCTATGAAAGTAACACCTGAGCTAAGATCTGAAAACTAAGATGGAAGCAACTACCCTTGTGCTGCTAAAAGCAAAAGGAGCATCCCAGACCAGAGACCACACAGGCAAGGCCCAGGGTGGGGGGTCACTATGGTCAGAGGGGAGTCAGGCAGGAGTCAAATCACGAAGGGCCTTGTAGGTATAGAGAATGGGTACTGAGGGGCCAGAGTGGGTGGTGGAGACCATGTAGGCAGCACCACAGTGGCCCAAGTGAGAAACAAAGGGTGGGGGGACTGTATGCACGGCTGGGGCAGTCCAAGGGGTGTGGGTTTGCGCTGAGTGCTCCCAACACTAAAATCTTGCCAAAGCTCCATTTTCCCTGCTAACCACTAATGAAAAGCTTCCTTCCCACGGGGCACCTGGGTAAAACTCGGTTGGGTGTCTGATTCTTGGTTTCAGCTCAGGTCATGATCTCACGGGTTGTGTGATCAAGCCTCACTTCAGGCTCCATACTGGGTGGAGTGTCTGCTCAAAGATTCTCTCCCCCTCATACACTCACTCACACTTGTGCTCTCTCTGAAATAAACAAACCTTTAAAACCCTCCTGCCCATCTGCCTTTTCTACCAGGTATATTTTTGATGTGCTGACAACTACACAAATACCAATTTATTTATTTATATTTTAAAATAACATTAATATAATAGATATATTGAATATATTAATATGTTGGTATTGATTTATTATATATTTTATACATTTATATTTTAATATCAATGAATTTAATCAGTATGTGGCAGGATTTTTTAAAAACAATTCTGGGAATAGGGATGCCTTCTACCAGTGTCAACATCATATTACAAACTATCACCTCCTAAGTGCAGGGCTTTCTAACCTCTTTCTGAGCAAGAGCTAACTTTCCCTTTTCAAGCTCTGTGACTGGGAAAGAGGGGAGGAGGAGAAGGGTGGGAAGGGGGACATGACATTTGCTCTGCAGGCCCCTCCCCACCGTCATTCCAGGTTGTGCTGTCAGGAGAGCTAAGTTTATAAATGTTTGAGATTGGGGCACCTGGGTGGCTCCGTTGGTTAAGCATCTGCCTTTGGCTCAGGTCATGATCCCAGGGTCCTGGGATCGAGTCCTACATTGGGATCAAGCCCCACATCAGGCTCCTTGCTCAGTGGGGAGCCTGCTTTTCCCTCTCCCTCTACCCGCTGCTCCCCTTGGTTATGCTCTCTCTCTCTGTGTCAAATAAATAAAACCTCTTCTAAAAAGAACTACAAATTTTATGAAATTGTTAGCAGGATATTGGAGAGTATGTTCCGAAATGAGAAGATTCAAGCTTCTAAAAAGGGATTATGCAGGGGCACCTGGGTAGCAGTTGGTCAAGAGTCCAGCTCTTGGTTTTGGCTCAGGTCATGATCTCAGGATTGTGAGATCAAGCCTTGCATGGGACTCAGTGCTCTGTGGGGAGTATGCTTGAGATTCTCTCTCTCTCCTGCTTCTCCTGCTTGTGCACATGTGCACATGCTCTCTCAAATAAATCTTTTAAAAAAAAAGTATTATGTAGTCATCCTTTAAAAGTGTAGGTCAGGGGCACCTGGGTGGCTCAGATGCTTAAGCTTCTGCCTTCAGCTCAGGTCATGATCCCAGGGTCCTGGGATGGGGTCCCACATCAGGCTCCTGCTCAGCGGGGAGCCTGCTTCTCCTTCTCCCTCTACTGTTCCCCCTACTTGGGTTCTCTCACTCTGTCAAATTAATAGAATAGAATAGAATAAAAATGTAGGTCAGATCACATCATGCCTCTGCTCAAACTTTTCCTCACTGCATGATAAATGCTGAAAGCCTCCTCCCCTCACCACACAACCACCCTGCTCTGCCCTGACCTCACCCCCGACTACTCAGTCCCTTGATGGCTCCTCCTCAGTCCTTTGACTCCTTGCTGTTCCTCAAGAAGCCAAACACTCCACCTCAGGGTCTTTGCCTCTATTGTCCCTTGTGCCTGACCAACCCTCCCCATCACCTCCAGCACCCCCTAGCCCCTGTAATCTACTTTTCTCCACAGTACTTATTACCTTTTCTTGCTCTCTACATTCATATATTCTATCATTGTTTTCCTCCCACTAGAGTGAAAGTTCCAGGAGGGCAGGAATTTTTATGCTCTTTGTTTATTGCTGTATCTCCAGTAGCCAGAACACTACCTGGTACACAGTGGCCACTCAAAGATTCTTTTTTTTTTTTTTTGGAAGATTTACCCATTTATTTGAGAGAGTACGCACACGCAAGAGAGAAAAGAGTGTGCACAGAAGAAGGATGGAGGGGGAGAGAGAGAAGCAGGCTCCACACTGAGCAGAGACTGACATGGGGCTCAGTCCCACAACCCCAAGGTCATGGCCTGAGCCAAAAACAAGAGTCACACGTGTAACTGACTATGTCACCCAGGCACCTTGCCAAAGATTTTTATTGAATAAATGAAGTGCTAAGTAAAAGGAAACCAAATACACAATATAAATTCAAAAATGCCTCTAGTAGTTTTATACTTAGACTCTACATACAGTAGGAAAAAAAAGACACAAATTCACTTTTGAATGTATTAAGGGACACCTTAAGGGTTTCTTAAGCATAGTACATAGTATCGACGCAGAAAACGCGGACCACTCCTGCGCTACTGATGGGAGTGTAAATGGTGCAGCCACTGTGGAAAACAGTCTGGCAGTTCCTCAGACAGTTAAACAAATAGTTACTATATGACCCAGTAATTCCACTTCTAGGAATAGGAATACACACACACACACACACACACACACGGAACTGGAAACCTAAAACCCTGTAAACAAATGCTCAGAGCAGCATTATTCATAATAGCCTATCAACTGATAAATGGACAAATAAAATGTGGTCTATCCCTACCATGGAATATTATTCAGCAACACAAAAGAATGGAATGCTAATACACACTACAACATGGACAAGCCTTGACAACATTATGCTAAGTGAAGAAACCAAGCATAAAGACTGCTTATTATCAATTCCATTTATATGAAATCTTGAGAATAAGCAAACTATGGAGAAAGAAAGTAGATTAGAGGTTGCCTAGGGCTGGGGGTGCTGAGGGTACATGGGGAGCAACTATGAAGGGGGTATGAGGTTTCTTCTCGGGCTGATGAAAACATTCCAGAACTGGTGATGGCTGCACAACCCCACGAACAGGTTTCAAAATACTGGGTACTTCAAATGTGTGAATTGTATGGCATGTGAATTCAATCTCAATAAAGCTGTTTAAAAAAAAAAAAAAAGCAGAGCACTGAATGCTTACCTTTCACCGACTTTATAGCCTTCATTGACACTCACTGCTTTGTACTTGACATTGCCTTTGGTCCGCTCCAATTCCCAACACCAGTCCTTAAGTGTGTCAAACATTACAGTATGGTTCTTGGGATCGGTGGCTAAAAAAACAAATTTAAAAAGACAAAATCTAGTCGTGAGGTACAGGTTTTTTTTTTTTTTTTTCAAATCAAAAAAGCTTTATAGGATTTTTTTTCTTTTGCAAATCAAAAAAGCTTTATAGGATTTTCAGGTATTTTAATGATGTGAAAGAGGATCCCAATTTTGTCCACTAAGCCCACTTTTATCAAAGCACAGCAAGTTCGCTGCTTAATCCTAACCTTGTTCCTTTTTTTTGTCATTAACCCAAAATTATGATGAAGGGTTTGTCTTTTTATACTGGAGGAGAGGAGTTGTTCTTGTTCCACTCCTTGCAAAAGTAATTTATAGCTCCATTTTCAGTCATCTGACCATGAGATAATTTATATAACATAAGAGATCCTGTGAAGCACTAGAAGACAGGCTTGGCACAAATGCTAAAATAATAAAATATTTTTAGCCCTACCAATATGTGCATAAGATGGCAAACTCATTTGAATAGCATGTCAGATCCCTGAATGTAATTCCTCCTTCAATTTGCAGATGCCCTGCTAACAAGAGGATTTGTTGGTGTGACGCTGCTACTAATGGGCCATCACCAGATCAGACAGCTGTGGGGAGGGTCAGGGCTTGCTAGTCGAGGACTACACCATGGGCATGGAGACTTCTACCCCTCAGCCTGCCCTGCTACTACCTGCTAGGGGGAAATGTCCAGCAGCACTATGGCTGCAGCCCAGCAGAAGTGTCCTTGGTCCTCTCCTAAGCCACAGACTGCTGGGTGACATGCACCAAAACAGTCTCAGCTACTTACACAAGTCAGTTAGTTCAAGCCCTTGTGCATCTCAAAAAAACCCAAGCATTCTGGGGAAAAGAGTGTTTGATAAAACTCCCCCCATGCTATTTTACTAAAATAAAACCAGATCATAGTACAAATGATAGTAAGAATAATGATAAAAACAGCAGTTAAGCTCATATAGCATTTGGCATGTGCCAGACCCTGTTCTGAGCATACTACATTAACCCAATCTTCACAACCCTACAGGGTAGGTAATATTAATTCCTCCATTTTACAGATGTGGCACAGAAGGGTCAAGAAACTTGCCTAAGGGTCACAGAGCTAAGTAGTGGCAGAACTGGAATCCAAACCCAAGCAGCTGTAAAGGATTTCTACAAAGTAATAAACACCAAAAAAAAAAAAACTCCCCATGGACACAAATAATAGTAAGACTCCTATTCAAGAGTAGACAATTCTTTTGGCAACGCAGCTAAGTCCTTCCTTAAAATGCCACGTCACAGTTTTCAGGACCACACACATTTTGTGAATTATCAAGCCAGAAAGTAACTGAAGATGTTCAGGCTGCAAACCACCCACCTCTATAAACCCCTACTAAACGCAAAAGCTAACTGGTCAATTAGCATCTATCAGTTATAACATTTACTTCTTAAAAAATGGGGGTTGGGAGGAGGGTTTAAAAAAAAAAGATGGAAAATAGAATAAAAGAGGCCACATATCTGGGCATTGTGGCACAAAAACAAAACAAAACAAACAAAACACCACTAGGTGAAGAAACTGCCAGAGTGAATCAAGGTAAGGGTTTTGGAACACAGATGAACACAGTCTTGGTGAGCCAAGAAACTGTCCTACTATACTGAGTCTAGACCAAGAGTCAGGATATAAGGAAGAGGCAGAATTCCTAAAAATAGAGTATGATTTTTCAAATGTAAACCCAATAGATGTTTACATAAATTATCGTAATTCATAGATAAGTCATATTTTGTATATCTCATATTGCAACAAGCTGTTGTAAGCCAGTTACTCCGTGCTTGCACATATAGCTACAGTGAAAAGATCTGTCATTCACAAAGATGAACTTACTGAATTAAGGAACTAATTTTATGTTCAGTCTAACAGCAGAGCTAAGGGTTATCTTAAATTAGTGTAATTCTCTGAACATAATGACCCTTTATAACATGCAGTTAAACTTTTAATTAACCCTCACTTAACTGACTGCACCCCATGCCATGCATTTAACAATTTATAATCTTCACACCACTTCTCCAGAGGCTTTTACACTGGTGTTTTTAAAATGAGAAAACAAATGCTCCAAGAATTTAGTGTCATCCCCAGGATCACGTAGCTACTGAGCAGCTAGGCAAGGATTTGAACTCAAGTAGGACAGACCCCAAAACTCACAGCTTTTCTATTAAGTCACCATAGTTCCCAAAATGCAACCTGCTCTCTCAGATATCTACATCTCTGCACATGCTGATCCCGCTGCCTAAAATACTCCTCTGTGCCCACCAGACACCCCCACATCCTCCACTACCGGCTCCAGCACAGCCTGTGCCCTGTGATAGCCTCCCCCTACCACCTGCCGTGTGATCAGCCCCTCCACCGAGGACACATCTCTCAGCTGTCTCTGCTTGACTTGATGCTCACAGAAGACAGGGATTTAGTCCTATTCACTTCCATCCCCAAGTCCTGACCCACAGCAAGCATTTTAAAAAGTTGACCAAATAAGCAGTTCAACTCTACCCTCCAGAAAGCCCTACGTATGCTATTAAACTAACATGCCGCTTCCCTGACGAAAAGCACACAGCACAGTCACTCAATATCAACCTGATGTTAAGACTGACCAGCACAGTGAGTGAACAGACCGAGGAGAGACATGGAGAGAAGGAGAAAACAGACATCTGGACACGCTATACAATGCTAGGCATTATTAATAGCTAATTCAAATGACCAAAGTTTCTTAGTTAAAAGACTGCAACCTTTTTCAGTGAACTGAATGGAAAACATTTGGAATTTTACATTATGTAAGCATACTTGCTTTCTTCTGATGTACAACTGTTCCATTTCCCCCAAAATATTTGCTACAGAGCATGTTCTGGTTGTTTAAAGGCTTTCTAGAATGCAAGGCATTCTCTAGAGTGTTATGAAATGAAGTCAACTATATTAAGGTGGAAAAAAAAGACAACCCAGCAACAGGAATATTTTAAACTCGTCTGAATTTTGTTTCTCTGCAGTCTCACATTCCCCATTATAATATGTTGATTTTTATCCTTTTTTTATCCTTCATGAGAAACAATCAAACCAATAATCCCTCACAAAAAAGCAAATCAACCTAAAAGATAAGTTAAAGCAACAAGTATCACAAGAAAATAAAAATAGAAACTTTTTTTTTTTTTTTTTTTTTTTAAGTAACTCGAATGACTTACCCAAGCAAGAGGCAATCAATTGCTAGGAAAGAGGAAGAAGAAACTCACGGATGAGTTTTTGCCTACTAGTTTCAGGTAGGAATTTAAAGGGTCTGCCTACCTGCAAATTAGAACCCAGAAAACACTCACCTATATTGTTTTGTGCAGCAGCTGCATAGGAAAACAGAAATAATCTTTTAAGCAGTTTAGGAGCCTGGGTATGATGAATTATGCCGCTGACAATCTAGAAAAGAACCAAACAGTGGGTATAGTTATGCTTTTGGCAGATAAACACTGAGCTGTCTAGGTTTTCAGTCATGCTAACAGGCTCCTATGGGCAGCACGCAAACTCTGAGGTCTCTATAATATTATGATATTATCTTTTGGAATAACACCAAGTAAACAGAATGTTAATTCCGTCAGGTTTTCTAAGAGCTTTGAATTTCTAGGGAAATTTTAAAGATTTTATTTATTTACTTATTTGAGAGAGAGAACAGGGAAAGGTGCGGAGAGGGAGGGGAAAGAATCCCAAACAGACTCTGCGCCAAGCACAGAGCCCAAGGCAGTGCTTGATCCCATGACCCCGAGACCATGACCCGAACCCAAGAGCTGGATGTTCAACTGAATGAGCCAACCCGGGGCACTGAATTTCTAGGTAAATTAAAAAAAAAAAAAAAAATTTTTTTTTTTTACTTTATCTGTTCATCTGAGAGCATGAGAACACATGCATGTGGGGGAACATGGGGGAAGGGAGAGAGGGAGAGAGAGTCTTAAGCGGACTCAGCATGGAGCCCGACGTGGGGCTCGATCTCATGACCCTGAGATCATGATCTGAGCCAAAGTCAAGAGATAGGTGCCCAACGAACTGAGCCACCCTGGTGCCCCTGATTTCTAGGGAAATTTTTAAAACATAGTCTCATTTCTCAATAGCAAGGTGCTACAAAAACTTAAGTGCCATATTCAGATACTCTAAAAAGTCTGACACATCTGACATAGGGCTAATATCAGACAATAACCAAGACACTTAGCTATTCTGGTCCACTGATGGCCTTTAAGACCTTCTTCTAGAAAATTAGAAAGAGAAATCAATCCATTGTGCTTTTTGTTTGAAGTTTCCAAACAAAAGTATGTTTGGACAGACAACTAAAATCATCGTTCAAAATGAAGTTTCTGGCTTCTCAGGGACTTTTCCTATATACACCACCCCTTTCCTGCTCAGAATAGATACTGGAGTCATGTTTATTATTCTAACTGAACTACCACACTCCCTGAAAGAAAACCAGGGAGTTACCTGTAACTGTGTATAACTCAACTGAAGCAGAACAACAGGTTAGCGGGCCCCCTCCACATTTCCCAGGACGGATTTACCAGGACAGTGGCAAGTTTTAGACCTTCAATACCTCACAAAGAGAAATCATAGCAGTTACAGTGACCACTGTAATCAGTTCATCCAGTTATATATTTTGATTTGCTGCAGCAACCAGATTAAGTTTCCTAAGTGTCTGAAATCACGGGCCTCATTTGGTAACTTGGCTTTGCCCATCTGCCCCATGCACCTCTGCCTCCTTCCACACACTTCTACTACTTCCCAGATATGAACTCCTCCACTCCAGGAGTTGGGGGTCTCTGCTACTACTTTTTGGAAAGACTGTCAGATGTGGGAGAAGAAGCTTGCCTCCTGACCCTGGTTTACCACCCCCCACTCTTTAGGGGATCCAGGAATAAAACCATGATGAACTCTAGGATTAAAGGTAGCATGTGCCAACATAATACGCAGGCATGCTTCACCAAATTCTCTCTCAGTTCTAATCAAAGCCTGTGATTATAAACCAATTTCAACTTTACAGAGTGAAATGCTCCCCCTCCACTTCATGCAACATAAGCAAACAGTAAGAGTTAGTGGTGACACCTGATGGGAAAGAAAACCTACAAATACATGCAACTAGTTACCCTTTTGACTTCCTCTTCTTTTGTGTACCTCAGACCAAAGTGGAACACTCGCAGGTCTTTGCAGTGGATGATGAGTTTCTCAGGATATTTCTTCAGTTGTCCAAAGAGAGGTTTCTTTTTCTCATCAAACACTACACAATGATGATGAAATCAAGAAGGGAAATCATGTTATAAGGCAAAATGTTAATGCTGAGGAAATAAGGTAGACTATTCACACCTCTCAAAAGGAGAGGAAAGGTGCTGTCTTCGAAGTAACTGTCAGCAGGGGCCCTGGCTCTCTGCCAATGGACAGCATTCTTCCTTCCTCTGGACAAGCTCAAAATGGAATGACTCCGGAAGCTAAGATTACAAAAGATGGAAGGGGGTCACTAGAGACACGCTGTCAAGACAGTCGAGTCCTGGGTTTATGGCCAGGGGCCTCTCCTGACATTTCCCTCCCTGCCCCAGAATTTGGACTGCATAACACCTACTGGTGTTGGGATCATCATAAATGGCTAGTGAATGATTCCGGGAAAAGCCCTTACCACAAAAATACAGACGTGAAGCACAGAGAGGCCTTGACCCTTAGCAGAAAAGACTCAGAGTACAGTGCAACAAACCTTTATCAGATTAGTCTTTAGAGTAAAATCTACACACCTAACACAGACAGCCCCAAGTATGATCTAGCATATAATGGCATTGCAGAGTATTAGAACAGGTTTCAAATTCAAGTGCAAACTCCTCCAGCTAAGTGGCCCCAAATAAGCCACTTTACATCTCAATTTTCTCATCCACAAGACTGATTTAAACAAAATAAATATGTAAAGAAATTTTAGTCAACTGTAAAGGACCACAGAAATTATCGTTATCAGCTCAATTTTCAAAGGCTGGCAATACCCCTGGGGAAAAGATACTTACCTCCATAAATCTGATCAACGCAGTGGAGAGTGATGTCATTTTCTCCTATAACCTTATTCTTAAATTGGGTTTCCTAAAAGATACAAAAGGAAACAAATGTGACTCCTTTCTATGCCCTATTAAACATTTATAGGCAGAGCAAATCACCATTTTCCAATTGCACATTAGGAAAAACTCTCTGGAAGAAATGGGTGAAGATGGACAAGAGGGACAATATTCTGGTTGTGATAAACAAATCATGGGATGTAACGTAGAGCCTTGTGATCATAGTTAATAAAACCGTATACTGAAAGTTGCTAAGAAAGATCTTCTCATCACAAAGAAAACAACTTTGTTACTATATGAGATAGATATTAACTAAACTTATTCTGGTAATCACTATGCAATATATACATGTGTCAAATCATTATGTTATATTCCTTAAAATAATACATGTTATATGTTAATTATATCTCAATAAAACTGTGGGGAGGAATTGAGTATATCCCCTAAAAACAAACAGGGAAATGGAGCCAGCCATATTCTCTAGGAAAGGGATGATGAAGTACGCAAGGAAAGCTGGTAGGCAATTTTTTTTCCAACCCAGGCATGACATGCCATTCCTGGGCTGTTCCCAGGCAAACTGGCCATGCCAAGATCACTTGGAGAGGTTAGGATTTCTCTACACATATGGAAACTGGTGAGTGACAGCTACATGAAGCCAGGCTTAGGGAGAAAACACTGGAAGATTCAAGTTTCTGCGAATGCTGTCTGTATTTGAACAGGACGAGGAGCCAAGCCACTAGAGCAGCCGGCAGCATGGAAGACCACACTCCGAGGCAGCAAGGGTGGGCCGGGCCAGCTGGCTCTGCATCACCAGACAGCGCTCCCCCAGTGGTGTAGGCCTTCCTCACCCTCACTCCACTCGCCCGTTCTCTGTAAGTAGGGACGAGTCTTACAAGGACACTGCAATTTGGGGCAAAGTAAACCCAAATTAAAGTACTGCATTCAGCATCAGTTTCATAACCAAACTCAGTTCCTGAATTTGAGGGACAGCTCAGTATACAGAAAACGTGGGGAACTAGTATATTTGGGGAGATGTGATTCCAATGAATGATACATACTGTGCTGAAATACAGAAGAAAATAACTAGTTGATGGTGTCAACCTGTGAAGTCAGATGCAAGCCAGCATGACTTGAGGCACTGGAGGGAAATTTTAGAATGGTCCCCCCACTGAAAAGAGATCCCAGAGGATAGACAGCAAAGTAGTGGTGAGGACTTCTGTCCTTTGTGTTTAATGCATCGGGTAGGGGGAGTAGGGTGGAGTCATCGAGGAGCTGGGAAAAAAAGACAATGTGACAACTGCACTGCTCCCCTCAAACTCAGCCAAATGCAGCTCATACATACATCATTATCCAATGCAGATTCGTCATCGCCCAAGAAAGCAATCTTAAAGTCTGTGCAGACAAGTTTCCCATAGATCCCACGCTGACAGGAATCTTCCTGGACATACTTCAGCACTGTGCTGGCTTCACAAAGCAGCTGTTCACCTGATCAAAATCAAAACAAGTCCTCCTGAGAGTCCTCAGGGAACATACAATATGCAAACAGTAAAAACTTCCCCAGCTCTAGTCACAGGAAAGACAAACAAACGATACGATACATTGCAGCCCTTCAGACCTCTACGCTTCCCAGCACAGCAGGAGCTGCAAACCTGAAGCACGAAGATGAAGCCGAGTGGGGACTCCTGAGAAGTGAAACCAAAATGGCTCAGATACACCTTCACACAGGGCACTCTCCCATCTTCTTGCTGTGAATAAGGCAAGTGTCCAATATGTGGGAATGATCTCAGCTACACTTGCAAGCACAGACCTCAGTGTTCCTATTACTTGGGCCCAAGCAGGCATTCCGTAGAAGTGATGCCCTAAATGGGTGAAACTATCAAGGCTCTAGAACACAGAGCTCAGGCCGGCTTTGTGGGGAGAGTGGGCCATCACCTCTCACTGTGCATCTGCCGAGAGAAAGCGGGATGCCTTCCCGGCCTCAGGGCATGCAGGCAGCTTCCTCAGACACAGAGGTGCAGCGTGACCACATGCATTCTGGCTCCACAGACAAGGATGGGAGGAAAAGGGAGGTCAGAGGGTTGTGGGAAAAAAAAAATGGTTTCCTCTCTTTCTTAGTTGAGGGTATTTCCTCTCAGTGTGTCACCTTTCCTGCTCCATCTGCAGGTGCCCAGCCTGCTCGAGCAGCTGTACTTCCTGGAGATACAGAGGACTTTACAGTCAAGAAGATTAGGATTTTAGGATATGTAAGTGTTCGCTACTCCCTAGAAGCAGAGAAATTTATGAGGGCTGGACGTCTGGATGAGAGCAGAAAAAGGAGAATATGGAAGGTATAAAAAACCAAGTGCAAATATTTCGTAATAATAAAGAAAAGGAATGTTCTTCTCTTTCAACAGACAACACTTTTCCCTTAGAATCTCCCTCTGGATATTATCTTCAATGTCTCTGAATGTACTTTTTGGCTCAAAATTCACTTGGTCTAACTTTCAACATGAAAATAAAGAAGAGTTTCAGACACTGAGACTATCAAGGGATGCATAGTATGGTATATTTTTCCATCTCCCAAGGGGGTTAATTACTAAGGAAATATAGGAAGGTGGCTCAGTCACTAGGTCAGCCTCTAGAGGGACCACAGAGCTCAAAGAAAACAATGAATCAGGGCCTGGTTAGGGTTTAAAATAGTTCAGAAAAAGTGCCTCAACTAGTTCAAGGTGGAAGATATGTGAACACGGCTTCCTGTGCTTTCAACTCTTAGCACAAAGCAGCTTCTAACAGTGTCTCCCCAAGACCAGGTAAGCCGGGGTCAGGACGTGGACGTGGGCTGGCAACCAGACCTGGGCACATGGTGGCTAACACCACACCCTGTGCGGTTCTGCAGGCCCGGCGTGCTGCGCCATCACTATCCGTTTGCATGCAGAGACAGTCTCCAATCACAGGAGGCAGGAGCTGGAAAAAATCCCAGTCTAGTCTGGGAAATGGAGGTGCACATCAAGAAAAGACCTCAGGTAACCCAGAGGATGAGAGGATGTGCGTAACACTAAGCTAAAAATGAAAGTTCCAGGATCTATGACCCAAGGAAAGGAAGGACAATGTGGTATGTGGATTAAGGTTTAGGCCATTATTAGTAAAAAACAAAACAAAACAAAACAAAAACCTTTGAAACTTAGATTTTTTTTTTTTTTAAGTTTCAGGATCCCAATATATTTACCAAATAAAGTGCATCAGACAGAAACCTGTACATATTCTTATCCTCTCAATAAACATTAGTACCAGAATGAGGCCTCTATTGCTTTGGGGAAATATACCTAAAAACTCTTACTGAAAAAGAAAAAAAAATTATTGGGATTAGAAAAAAGAAAATGGAAGAGCCAAATTCATAGTCCCCAGGAAGCCCCACATGTGGAAGGGGATACAACCACCAAATAGTTTGTCTCTGAATTCAGGGATGAGTAAAGCTTAACTTCAGGTATAGGGTCTCCCTTCCATCTCAAAAATATCCAACCAATTCAGACTCTCAGTGATAATCTCGGAGCAAAGCCCTTTGCAAACCCCAAGACTGCCTGGCTCTGCCGCTCAGATATGTACCCAGAGACCACAAGTGAGGCCAGCCGCTGATGCATGCCCGAGGCGGCCTCGGCGGCTACGCTAGTCCAGGGCAGCTAGACTTTGGCAGCAGAAGAGCATGCGGAATATAAGGCTCTGTGGGAGACCAGAATTTTCCTGAGCATGGACCAGAATACTAGATATATCCAAGTATAGCCACCCAAAAAAGGTGTAATTTGCTTGTGAAGGCGGTGAATTTCCCAGGCTTATTTTCATCAGCTTGGCGGGGATTGGGGGGGGGGGGG
>LNAC01000007.1:2546775-2575351 GCA_002007465.1 Ailurus styani
GGGGGTGTGGGGGGGGTTGGGGGGGGGGGGAGACAAGAAAAATTCTTGGCAGATGCTGTAATACTCAGACCTAGGTATGTAGTGATCGAATTAAAGACTTTGATATTTTTGTCCAACTCATCCCTATTATATGCTCTCTGGATGAAAACAAAGGAGTTTATATATATAGCAATACTAGGGATGACATAATTTATCACTTGCTTTGAGTTGCACATGAGGTCTGAAGCTAACATGACCGTTACCTGGCAACAAGTGAAGAGTTACTTCCTTCTCTGTTACTTCCTTCTCGTTTGTGTGAATTTCCTAAAAGAGAAGAACAAATGGTAATATTTTTCTTTGTTTAAGGGCTCAAAATGAATAACATAAAGTCATACTTTCACAATACACACTAAGTCATCGTATAACCTCAGGAGTTTTTTGTTTATTTGACAAGCTACTTTTTAAAAAATGTATTTTTAACTAAAGGAAGACAGAAAATTCCAGCAAATTAATTCAATGTACTAAACAATTTAGGATTGACAACTTTTAGTTGTCCCCACTGGAGAGGCAGGGATGGGCGCTCCCTATCTAAAAGAACAAATGTCACAAAGAAAGTAAGGCAGCACCAACAAAGAGCCAGAAAGGGAATGGGAGACATTACACAGCATGACTCCCCTCTTCTTCCAGTGAGGACCAAGGATCGAAAACAAGAAATGATTATGTGTTCTTGCGAGAAAAAGGACATATGTAAAGAGCTTGAAGAGAAGAACAGAAAATAGGAATGTGTCAAGTCAATACTGATCCATCTGCTCTCTAGCATACCAAGACACAGTAAATATAGATGGGAAAACATTTCAAATTACCTAAAACCTCAAGGCAGTGCAATGGGACACAATCACGTCTAATAAGGAATCAAGCCAGGTTCTTTGTCACTGTTTCTCAGTGAAAATAACTTCAAATGTCTTCATGGGTTCACTGTTTTTTGGGTATTCAAAGATAATTAGCAATCCTTAATGAATTAGTGGAACAAGGCAAGGGTCATAAATGGGTGTTAATATAACAAAAAGAGAGGCCTGGTGGGCCTAAGGCAATCTACCATACCATCTATTAAGCAGTCTTGCCAAAATATCTATCCTCAATCAGCCTGGGTTTCTATATCAATCTACCAATTTGTAAGAAACACTGGGACAGAGAAACATGTTAAATGACACCATGGGGATGAAGCCAGTCAAATCTTCACTGTGGAAAATTCTACATGACACAACCAGCTTTGTTAACAAATAAAATCAGAATTTATTTTGTTTTTTGGCATGAGGCTCTAGGTGGTAGGAGTTTCCTGAATTTGTGAATTCAGACTGAAATACTGAATACTGAAATCTTGAAGCTGAAGATGAAAATCATAGCTGTTTCAGAGAACCCCTTTTTTTAAAAAAAAGATTTTTATTTCAGATAAAGAGAGAGAGTATGAGCACAAGCAGGGGGAGGGGCAGAGGGACAGGCAGACTCCCCACTGAGTGTGGGGGAGCTCCACTCAGGGACTCATTCCCAGGACTCTGAGATCATGACCTGAGCCAAAGTCAGGCACTTAACTGACTGAGCCACCCAGGCGGCCCTCAGAGAACCCATTTTGAGCATGGTGTATTTTAGAGATGGTTACAGTTTACATCGCAAAAGATGCTAATAAATCAAGTCCTTCTGAAGAGGCAGTGCTTCTAGACTTGGGAAGTGTCACATCATCTGTGGATCTCGTTACCTCTGCAGGTACTCAAGCCTCACCCCAAGAATAAGGAATCAGAGTGCTGGGGATCCAGCTGGGCCCTTGGTTTTGCCAAAAGCTTCCGAGATGATTATGATGCATTACTCTAGGTTGTGCATCCTGCATACAGAAATGCTGAGTGTTTTGGTAATTTAGAAATTCTCACGGAGCTTTCATCATCTGCCATTGGCACAGCACTAAATTAAAGCACAATTATTCTTGACAGGTCTGTCATCTTTCTCCAAGGAGATAGCAAAACTATTCATTAAATTCAATCAGCTGTTAGAAAACTAGTGATCATCTTGACTAGTGCTTGGAATTCAGTTCAAACACTGCAGCCAGCTTGGAGAGGACTAGCCCTACTACTACGTCTGTGGAAGTAGCATCTTCTAATACTACTTACAACTACCTATATCAATGCTTGAAATGGTTAGTGGAATTCTTTGTTTATATTCTATAAACAAAACAATCAGGAGATACCTTTTAGGATTCTGTCCTACCAAAAACTCCCCTTTCCTCAAACAACTATTCTCTGCTCCCCCAAGTTCCTGCAGTGAACCACTGCTTCACCATCAAATGCCTGGGAAACAGACAGTAGTCCCTTGAAGAGCTAATCATTTTATGTCCCCAATTAATTTGGCTGGAGGTCTAAGTTAACCAAGCTGGCTACTTAAACTACAACCTTGTAAATTTGGTCACAAGTATGGTAAAGCAGAAAACGGTGTTCTGCAGAGAACAAGAACCATGAAAAGGTTATGTGGAAACAAAAGTCCCCTCCCCCAGACACACAAACAACCATGGCCTGCACTCTCAGTGGTTTTCCAGGCTCTACTGAGGCCCAGCCACACCCTTGCTCCACAGTTCCGTGAATCACACCTGCATCCTTACAATAAATCCTCTTGTTCACCTACATTAGTCATAGCGGTTTCTGATTGTCACCAAGGGAATTACTGACTTAGGTCAACTGCATTAACAACATAGAAACCATAAATGACTAGAATCATGTATTGCAACACGTCAATGTACAATATATCCAGGGCTATAGGATTAGGGCCCATGTCATAGCTGCCACCTCACAAGCAATACTGGCAGCCAAGAGTCAATACCACAACTAGCATCTACAGCCTCAGTGTGTAGGTTTTAGGTAGAGTGAGGATGTATGAAGCCTCCAAACCATAAAGCCTGGTAGGAGTTTGCCATCATTCAGCTGATTAGCCTTGTCACTTCTAAACTAAGTCATATATGTATTTGTATATACATAATACATTTATACACACACACACACACATATTTTAAGCAGAGGATGGTAGGCTTCTAAAGGTAACTGAGGTTTGTTCATGGGCAGAAGGAAGAGATTTATAAGACACAAATGTAATTTAAATGAATCCTACCAAGTACTACGTAAAGGAGTCTGCAGCCCAGGGGGAGAACAGACAACATCAACACTCTTGGACAACGCATAGCAGATGTTATGAATAAAGGTATTGATTGACGTGGAGCTCCAGGAACACAAAAGAGGGATCCTAACTCACCAAAAAGAGGAGGAGTTGGGAGAGGGGAGACTGTTCAAACAAGTGCTTCTAGTGCTTCTCCAACTGCCCTCAATGCTTCTAGGCAAGTGGCTCCTAAGGAATGTGCAAGAGTTCAAGGGACGGTCAAGCAGAGAGAGGAGATGCAAAGACCCAGACATAAGTAATTCTGTCAGAGGTGAGAAAGACGGCGGGGAGAGTGGTGGGCTTTAGGCCATTTTAAGGAGTTTGGGCTTTAGTCCAAGGGTAGTGAGGAGTCCACGTAAGATTTTAAACAGCGCAGTGAGTTAAGCACATAGCATTTACTATCTCTGACACGGGTCTTTCAGGAAAAATCACAGGACTAAATGAGGAACCCTTTGTAGGGTTCTAGCCTACAAATATATCAGAGGGATCTTGGGCGAGTGTCCTGGCCTCAGTGTCCCCATCTAAAAAGAATGGAATTAAGAGCCATACTTAAGAATTAAGAGCCTTGAGAGATAGGCACAAGAGACCTGTGCAAGGTCAAAATCATGACAGTGTTGTGAGCCTGAGCATGTGTGTCCAGAAAGGAGGCAGGGTCCTTGTTGGGTTTCCCTCACTAAAAGCAAAAAGGAAAGATCCTCCAAAAGACCCACTCTCTCCATTCCAGAACACTGTCACAACAAGCAACTGAATTCTCAGAGGGATGAATATCAAGCTACTAGAACATTTCCTGAAAGAAAAAAGGAAAAGGCTGGAGACCTTTTCCCAGTCATCTTCATCTTTGTCAAATTCCCCAAAAGTTTAGTACACATTTTTCATTTTAAACCTACTGACTCCTCCTCTTCCCTAGAATAATGTTAAATACATTTGGATGGTGGCAACAAGTTGCTGACCAATAACTGGTCTGAGAGAGAAAAGGGAAAACACACAAAGCAGCTAGCTAAGTCACTGAGAAGCCACATATTTGATGAAGCGTGTGGGAATTTCAACTTTGGAGAGGGATGACAGAAACACCACCAAGATCCCTCGCAGGGCTCAACTTCCTACTAAAACTGCCGCTACCCCTCAAACTGCCCTCAGTGCTCAGACTGTGTGAGTAGAGGTCAGAGTAACACCGTAAGATTACACTGCTGCTGGAAAGCCAGCATCCAAGAAAGATCATCAAATGCATGTGAGCCCCTACCTCAAATGCCACTAAAGAATTATAGCAAGACTTTATTCATCCATAACACGGATCAGACAGCAACCTCAACTACTTTGAGGCCTGTCGAAAATCATGAAGATAAAAGGATTTCGGAACAGTAAACACAGATGTGTCCAAGTTTGTGCATGGCCATAAAAGCCCTCCATAGTCTGTCAGGCTCAGCTTTCACTTCAGTTGCATGCTTTCACTATAATGATGGTAACAGCCAACAAACATTTATTAAGCTGCTATTATGTGCCAAGTAAGTGCTCTTTGTTAGTATCTCATTAATCTGCACCACTCTAGCACTGGTATTATCTCCATTTTAAAGATGAAGAAACTGAGGCTTAAAGAGGTTCGGGAACTTTCCTTTTACAGGAAATAAATCACTAACCTAGGGTACAGCCCAACCCCTGATGAGCTCCAGAAGTCACATTCTTCACTGTTAAGTATTAGTTCTAACAAACACAGCCTCTGGTTTCCTACTACAAAAGGGAAAATGGTTGTGATACCCACTGCCTGTAGTAGGAAACCAGTCTCCTATTACAAAACTGATTAGGACAAATTAGGAAAATTCCCTTAGGAGAACTGTACTTCACTGTACAAGGACTTGCCACATCCAGGACAAAAGCATGTGAAAGCTAAAGTCAGCTAACACTCCTGAGAATCTGCTGAGAGGCTGAAATGCAGCCTCGTTTTCATTCCACTGGTCCTTAAAAAGTAAATTCTCTAGTTTCTTACCCAGTTCACATTTAAGATGCTCATCTTCTCAAAAGTGTGACAGACCTAAGGCACCTCAGGAAAGGCAGAAAACGGGCCCTGCCAGAAAGCTGTTGACCTTGAAAAGAATGGGGGGGTGTGGAGGGTAAATCTACAATGAAGCTCTCATAGGCCAGAATGCTTACAAATGCCAACATGCTTCACGTCAACCCTTCACTGTTTATGAGGGCTTTGAGTCAAAACCTGATTGTTATTCTCAGTTTAATTTCATCCAGCCAGAAGGGCAAATTCCAAGGGCTAACGTCCCTAAGGGTTTCAAAACACAATTTCTTTCAATCACATTTGACACCGAAGTGCTAAAAAGACACACCACAGACGTTTTATTTCCTGCGAGTCGCTCTACTGCTCTCAAATGGACATTTAATACACTGGTTTTCTCCACTAAAATAGAAGTTCTGAGGTGGCAAATGTATTTGCATCTGCATATTAGATGGGAACCTATGTGCATCTTAGGATGAAATCTTTTTTTTTTTACAGCAGAAAGCTGTATTTTTAATGCAGCATAATACTAATAAATTTTGTTTTCCCCCTTTTTAGTCCAAACTTCTCTCAGTGCATGCACTAACATCAGAAAGAATATAGAAATGGGGCCACAGTTTAAATCCAGCTCTGCTCTGGACATGACCTTGGGAGTGTCATTTCACCTGACTGAGCTTTCAACTGCTCCGATGTAAATGGAAACAATACTACCTAATATGAGCTTGAAGAAAAACGTATGCAAATGCCTGGCACAGTAAATGGGAGCTATCATTGTTGATCACAACAGTATCTGTGCTTCTTGATTTCTTTCATTATCTTGTCCTGTCTTCTGAGTTAACAAAGAATTCAAATATTCTACATAAGAGTTATAATTATTCAAGATTCTGTCACATGAGTAAGAAAAATTTCTACTTCTTACTAGGTCCTGTTTCCCACATTAAACTAAATTGAATCTACTCTCAATTATTTTTTGTGGATCAGAAGCTTCTGTAGTTAGCAACACCAAAGTTGGTACTAATTCCGTAAGACAGAGTATACAGAAATATCTGAAGCAAAGGGAAAAGAAATGCTATTTTTCTATTAACAGGATTTGTTTTGGGGCGCCTGGGTGGCTCAGTCGTTAGGCGTCTGCCTTCAGCTCAGGTCATGATCTTGGGGGGAACTGAGCCCCGCACTGGGCTCCCTGCTTAGGGGAAGCCTGCTTCTCCCTCTCCCACTCCCCCTGCTTGTGTTTCCTCTCTCGCTGTCTCTGTCAAATAAATAAATAAAATCTTCTATTTTTTTAAAATAGCATTTGTTTTCTAGAAGCCCACAATGACTTAGATATGGTCATTCTGTGTCTTATCTTCTGCAACACAAAGCACTTTGAACCCACTGAGAGACCAAGCAAGTAAACTAATGGTTTCCTTAAGAGAAGACCACATTTGAGGCAGGGACTGCTGGGGGCATGCTGTACAAAAAGTAAAGCTTTCCTGAGAGCTGATTCTATTGAAAGTAAACTGCTGAAAGTGGGTAACAAATTGAGAATAAAAACCTATAATAAACACTTAAGCAGCAGAATTTAAGGAGCCACACTGTAGGCAAACATCACTAGTATCTAACCCTCTCTGGTTAATACTTCGTAATAATTATAAATTATATACTATCCAATTCTTATAAAAATTCAGGAAAAAATAAGTACCGTGATCACTACCATCCAATACCCATTCCCAAAACAAAATAGACAACAGTCCTAAGAAGAGAAATAGCCTAAAGGACTCCAGTAAATCAGTGTATACAAACAGCATCATTAAAAAAACCCAAAAAACCAAAAAACCCTCCTGGGGTGCCTGGCTGGCTCAGTCAGAAGAGCCTGCAACTTTCAATCTCAGGGTCGTGGCTTCTAACCCCAAACTGGGTGTAAAGATTACTAAAAAAGAAAATAAATAAATCCTCCCCTCAAAATACTTAATTTTTTCTTTTAATTTGGGAAGCTTTCTGTTTGGGTGGTGGGAAGGAGTCAGGAAAGATAGAATGGAGTCTCACTGCCTATGTCTTATTGTTCCTTCACTCCTGTATTTTATGATAGCTTTTTTTTAAAGATTTTAGTTATTTGAACAAGAAAGAATGAGCACAAGCCAGGGTGGCAAGGCTAGAGGGAAAGGGAGAAGCAGACTCCCCACGGAACAGGGAGCCCAGCGCAGGGCTCGACCCCAGGACCCCGGGATCATGACCTGAACCGAAGGCAGATGCCTTTTTTAATTTTTTTTTTAATTTTATTTACTTATTTGAGACTGAGAGACAGCACAAGCAGGGGGAGTTGGCAGAGGGAGAGGGAGAAGCAGGCACCCCACTGAGCAGGGAGCCTGACATGGGGCTCAATCCCAGGACCCTGGGGTCTTGACCTGACCTCGACCTCAGTTAACCAACCGAGCCACCCAGAAGCCCTCACAACAGCTTTTTGAACTGCACAGAAAAACAAAGAGGACATCTGGGTGGCTCAGATCATAATCTCAGAGTCCTGGGATCGAGGCCCCACATCAGGCTCCCTGCTCATCGGGAAGCCTTCTTCCCCCGTCTCTGTATGCCTGCCTCTCTGCCTACTTGTGATCTCTCTGTCAAATAAATAAATAAAATCTTAAAAAAAAAAAAAAGGTAAAGAAAAACAAAGAACTGACAGACATGGAGATAATAACTCAGTGTGTCTGAGAAAGAGAAAAGAGTTAGAACATCTGTACCTTGTTGATTCTGGGAGAATGAACACAGTCAAATGGAGGAGAGGGGAAGGCGTTACCAATAAGGGTACAGGAGCACCCAGGTGGGATGTGCTGAGTCTGAACATAGATCTTAAAGTGGGTTAGAGGACAGGATGAAATTCCCACATGTACACCCTACTCCTGATCATGCTGCATTCTGAGTGTGTATAAGCTGCTGTCTTCATGGGAAGATTTACTGGATGAGTGACTAAAGGCTACCCAACTTAATCTTTACAACTGGATAAGTAACTACAATCTCTTCCCTATCAACACTATGAATTACTAAATCATGACTCAGGGGTCACTTGTGGAGTACAGAAATCACAAATGTCCACTCTGTAAATGCCAAAAAGGGTACTTACAAGGACCCAGCCCTTATGGAGACTGAGAGGTGAAAAATGATAAATATATTTTTTTGGTTGGGGGAGGGACAGAGGAAGCAGGGGAGAGAGAATCTTAGGCAGGCTCCATGCACAGGGCTCAATCTCACAACCCTGAGATCATGACCTGGGCCAAAATCAAAAGCTTAGCTGACTGAGCTACCCAGGTGCCCAATGATAAATATTTCTTGAGTTGTATGTGTCAGGCATTATTTAAAGGGTTTGATAGTTATTAACTCCTTTAATCCTTATAGCAAGCCTTTGAAGTGGGGCTATTAGGCCCACTATTATCTCCATTTTGCAGATGAAGACCCCCAACTAGTACATGTGGAGGTGGAAGTCAAACCCAGTAGCTGGCTAGGTCTGTGTCCTTAGAGGACTGCCCCTTACGTGGAAGGAAGGAAAAACACAATAAAATGATCAGTGAATATATCTGCTAGACCCACCTGAAACCAAGTCAAACCAAGACTCATAGAAAGTCCCCAGGGAAAACCTAAAAGGGTGTTGCAGACAGGCAAAAGGAGGCTGAAGGGAAAAACCCAAAAACCGAAACACACCTACACCACAGGAGTAAGGGCTGGCAGCGTGGGGAAGCACTAGGGGGCTTCTTCAACACCAGCTGGGTTACCTCTTGTGACTTATGTCCCTGGGTCCACGGAGGCAGAAGCTTCTGATTTCTCACCCCCAACAACTCCTTGAGGGTTCAGTGGGGATCTTCTGATTCATGGCACTCCAGGAAAGGCTCCAACCATGATGAATACTACTATGTCCTGCCGGGACAATTCCGGGCTTCCCTTCGAGAGCACGTAGTCTAGAGGCCAGCCTAACAGTCTCCCTTCTCCGTCAGCCTCAATATCCAATCTACCACCCAAATGTGTCGGTATCACCTGTTTGATGTTTCTAGAATCCATGTTCCTCTCCTTTATCCACGAGCATCACCTCATTCAAGCTACCATCTCCCACGTGGAGGTGGTCTTGCCAGCCGATCTACCTGCATCTGCCCACTTTCTAATGCATTCTCCACCCTAAAGCAGCAGTGATCCTTTCAGCACACAGTTTGCTTGCATTATTGGCGGGATGAAGACAGTGAGCCTTGATGTGGCCTATGAGGCCCTGTGCAGCCTGGCCCTTACCCACTTGTCCACTCTGCTTGCCTACCATTCTCTTCCTCAGTCTGCATGTTGGCCACACTGGCCTTCTTTCAGCCTCCCATACCTGCTCCTTCCCATCCTGAGGTGTTTCCACAGGATGCTCCTTCCACAGAATGCTCCTCTCCTTCTCTGTCCCGTGAATCTGAGTATCCATCAGGTCTCAGGACAAGGACCATTTCTGTTACCGGGTTCTCACAGCCCCATGTATCTCTCTCCCTCCGAGGCTCTGTCACAGCTGCAATTTCACATTTGTTTATGTAATTATTGAACTCTATCTCCCCACCAATCTAAACTCTTTGAGGGCACATCCATGCCTGTTTTTTTTGCTCACCATATATCCCCAGAATCCAATACAGACCCTGCACATGGTACATGTTCAAAAGATTTCCTTGACTAATTTAATTAGAAATGACTAAGTAGTGAGAGGTTTTAAAACCACTTGAGCAGGGACCAGAGAAACATAATGGCTTAAGATACATCTATCTAGGCTTGGGCGGTTACTATGGATGGCATCACCAAATGCTCTAGTCATATGGTGAAGTACTGGAGAAAGAGAGCATTCCATTCAAGACTGTCATGCATGTGGCATTAAACCAGAAAGACCAGAAATCGTGAAGCCTGTCCAGTAAGAACTGCAGGAGCGCAACAGCCGAGGATGGGGCTGGCATCATCCCAGGATCCTACAGCCAATTCAACTCGTGTCTAGTGACAGCTGACTCTGCTTTCTTAAACTGCCACCTGGTTTCTGAGAGGGGCCTAGACTTCCTCTTAACCCTGCACTCCTTCGGTCCCCCAATCCTTCAACTCTTGACACTCCCTGTCCAGCTGCCTGCCAGCAAACGTTGCCAATCTTACTTCCAGAGCAATGAAACATGGGATAAAAGTCCTTACTGACCCCAATTAACTATCTTAGTTCAATGTGTAGGGGAAAAAAAGGTAGAAAAGTATGGTTCTTTAATAATCACACACAACTGGTTCTCCTAGTTATACTCACAGACTTTTCCTGAACTCGGCAAGATTCCTGAGAACCAACTCATTTGAAAATGCTGCAAATTTTCAACAAATGTGGCAGTTAAAAATGGACCAAATGCTTTGTGCAGCGCCTCTTGCTACTCCCTCGGAGCGTGGACATTTTGTGCCATGACGGCACAGAAGAATGCACGGACGGCTGCCAGCAGTCTCTGCGTGTTCACATTTTCAAAACTAGAGTATCCCAGTGGCCTGAATTCAGTTAGAACAGTGTCTGAACACAAATGGAGAACAGTTCTGCCACAGTACTAGGACGGGAGTTGAGGGTTTTTTCATTCTTGTTAATTCCTTATTTCATCATTTACCCCAATGTTTTGGCTACTCTTTTTAATTTTAAAAGACGTTAAGGGTATGAATAACAAGTCTTCCAGTTTGCACACATTCCACCCCACAGATCAAAAGGAGCTGCATCTGTTCCCGTTCTCACTGCGAATAGCAACCATTCCCAGGACCGGCAGCTGCCCCTCCCCTGACATCATCCACATCACCCCCCAACCCCCAGCCCGCCAGCAAGAAGCGCTCCTAGCTCCTAAGCTGGCAATCTGTGCCAGACAAGACTGAGAACTGCCACCCATCCTTCAGCAAGCTTATGGTCCCGAGGAGACACACCTACCAGAACCCACAACACATAGCAGGCCTGGCATTAACAAGTTGTCACAGTGATCTCTTCTCAGAACTAGATTTCTGAGGAGTGGCCCAAAGCACAGGGCTCCAATGAGCCTGAGGAGCGAAACCCGGGAGTCAACACCCTGGCTGTGTCTGGTTACTCAGAGCAGCAAGGTGACCCATCTCTAATATATACCAATTCATTCCGATGAAAAGCTCCCCGACATCCTAAATACCAAATGCTGAGGATACAAAGATAAATAAGAACTGACTTCTGCCCTTCCTAACTTCAGACAAATAAAAAGTAATAATTGGAACACTGGGCAAATGGTGCAATCAATACCAGAAGCCGACAAACGACTGTATCAAAACTGCATCCTCTCCTCACAACTCTGTTAACAGCTATCAGCTATCAGCGTTCTCATTTTACAGATGAGGAAAACAAGGTGGACCAAGGTTAAGTGAAGTGGGACTTGAGCCTCAGTTTGCCTGACCAGAATTGTATTCGTCACTACAATGCAACCTGCCTCTGCCAGCTGACCATATCCATCTCCAGGACTCTGTCTCCCGCCCTTCCACATACTCTTTCACTGACTGAACTGTCACTTCTTATGCACCTGCTGTATTCCAGCACCACGAATCCAGGACAGAACACAAGGCTTCTGTCTTCCCGGAGGACGCAGGAGTCGACCACAGTACAAGCTGTAATAGAGACGGTGCGAGGTGCTACATTTGGAGAAGGACAGGCACAAGACTGATGGGAACACAGCAGGAACATCTAACCACATTCAGACAGGGTCAGAGAAGATTGCTACCCTCAGGAAGTGTCATTTATACTGAGACCTGGAAATTAGTAGAAATGAGTTCCAGGCCATTCTCTGACTGCTCTTCCGCAAGTCTCCCCTTCGGGCAGGGTCCTCTTCCCTCCTCACAAGACCTATGTTCCCTGGTTGAGCTCTCCCACTCATGGCACTTCCAGCAATATGGAGGAAGACCCCCAATGGCTCATCATTCCAGATCTCTATTCAGAGCTCCAGGCCTGACACCCAAACAGCCTCCTGGCCACCTGCACTGGAATGTTCCTAACATCCTCCATATTCACATTTCAAAATCAGCTCATCACTCCCCCACTCCCCACCAAACCTGTTCATCCTCCTCTGGGCTCTGATTCGATTGCCCCAGGACAAACACCGAGGAGCCAGGCATTCCTTCTTTCCTTCTTCCCTCCCTTCCTTCCTTTCAGTTTTTATTTAAATTCCAGTTAGTTAACATACAGTGTAATATTAGTTTCAGGTGTACAATACAGTGATTCTACACTTCCATACAACACGCACTGTTCATCACAAGTGCCCTCCTTAATCCCCATCACCCATTTCACCTGCCCACCTCCCTTCACCCAGGAGTCATTCTTACCTACTCCCTGCTCTTCATATCCTGTCTGCTTGGCTTTATTAATAGCTCCAGAATCCATCCACATCTGTCCATCCCCACTGCCGCTCTTAACTTACGGCCACCATCACCTCTCACCTTCCACATACCCACACTGCCACCATCTAGCCCCCAGTGCAGCCACGGGGCTGGTCAATCCATTATCTACACAGTTCAAGACCTCTGCAAAGCTCTCTCTGATCCACCCTCCCTCCTATATTGCAACAATCTTTTACCTTGTCTGCCTCCCCAACCAGCAACACAAACTGGAGGCTGAGGCCACACCTATGTGTATTTTTTTAATTTTTACTTTTGTATTTAAATTCAATTAATTAACATATAGTATATTTTAGTTTCGGAGATAGAATTCAGTGATTCATCAGTTGCATATAACACCCAGTCCTCATTACATCACACGCCCTCCTTAATTCCCATCACACAGGGAACCCATCCCTGCATCCACCTCCCCTCCAGCAACCCTCAGTTTCCTACGATTAAGAGTCTCATGTTTTGTCTCCCTCTCTGATCTCGTCTTGTTTCATTTTTCCCTCCCTTCCCCTTTGTTTTGCTCCTGTTTTGTATTTTTTAGCCTTGGATAGTAAACTGTCAATAAAAGTCACTGAAAGAATACATACACAAAAACATATAAAGAGACAAATAATTCTTGATCCTGGTAATATTCTTTAATCCTAAGCACAGTTCTTGACAGATTTTTTAAAAACAGCTCTATTAAAAATCACTATCGGGGCGCCTAGGTGGCTCAGTCTTAAGTGTCTGCCTTCAGCTCAGGTCATGATCCCAGGGTCCTGGGATCGAGCCCCGCACCAGGCTCCCTGCTCAATGGGAAGCCTGCTTCTCCTTCTCCCACTCCCTCTGCTTGTGTTCCCTCTCTCACTGTGTCTCTCTGTCAAATAAATTTAAAACAAAAATCTTTAAAAATCACCACCTAAGTACATGATTAGTGCCAAGTACTACTGAACCCTGGTCACACGTCTCACTGGCTTTGTGAAATGCATTCTAGCCTTGTCAGTGGGGCAGGCGCATGTTCAAAGCCAGACTTTAAATCTGAAGCGCCATCACTGAATATAGAGACTAGAAGCTAAACGAATCTACCCACAGTCCAGTTCTAAGGAGCTAGAAATCAAGACAGGATTTGTTTCCTGGAGCTGACTCCCAGGACTGTTGCTTCCCCGCCCCTGGCCAGAGGGTTTCACTCCCTTCGGAGCCAGCCTGACTAGCAGGCTCATTCCCCTCTGAAAGCATGACCAGGTAACAGCTTTCCTGCTAACCACAGCTTGACTCCACTAACTATACACTGTCTTTGGCGTACAAACAACAATCACCCTGACCAGAAAACAGAAGCCAGGGAAGCAGACATGCAGTAAGAGGTGACCTAACAATTTCTGTCTGGACTCAAAGTAACAGACCACAGACTGAGCCGTTCCGGTATCTGGTCTTTGAGGACTCTGCTATTTACTCATCATGCAAACCAGTTCTCAGCCTTAATAAGTGTTCGTGGCATACGGCTAGTTGGGAACTCTCAAAGACATTTCAGACTAAGCATCTATTATCCATGCGGCGCCTGGGTGGCTCAGTTGGTTAAGCCTCTGCCTTTGGCTTAGATCATGATCCCAGGGTTCTGGGATCGAGCCCTGTGTGGGACACCCTGCTCAGTGGGAGTCTGCTTCTTCCCCTGCTTGTGCTCTTTAACTTGCACACTCTCTCAAATAAATAATAAAATCTTAAAAAAAGGGGGGGGCATCTATTATCCACAAAAATATACCTCTAACTTAAACACATAAATATATAATTTGCTGGAGATTTTAATATGTCCACTTTCATATGTCCTGTGTAATTTATCTTGGCAATGATCCTGTAGGGCATTGTCATCCACATTTTACAGATAAGGCCAATGAAGCTCCAAGAGGTTAAATCATGTGCCTGGGCTCATACAGCTAAACAGGTGATGAAGCCAGAACTTTTTCTTGGGAGTTCCAACACCTGGGAAAGTTTTAAACGAAAGTTAGTACTTCTGGTTTTTACTTTGTTTTTGTAAAAGTTGTACTAAGACGTAATTCAGGGGTACCTGGCAGACTCAGTAAAGCACTGGACTCTCGATCTCAGGGCTGTGAGCTGAAGCTCCACATTGGGCATAGAACTTACTTTAAAAAACAAACAAAAAACACAAAGACAAATTCACACACCCTACAGGTCACCTATTTAAAGTGCCCAATTCGGGGTGCCTGGGTGGCTCAGTCGGTTAAGCGTCTGCCTTCCGTTCAGGTCATGATCCCAGGGTCCTGGGATGAGCCCTGCACTGGGATCCCTGCTTAGGAGGGAGCCTGCTTCTCCTTCTCCCTCTGCCATTCCCTCTGCTTCTGCTCTCTGGCTCTATCTCTCTGTCAAATAAATAAATAAAATCTTTTAACAAAAATAAAGTGCACAATTCAATGGTGTTTAGTATATTCAGAGTGGTACAACTATCACCACAATCAATTATAGAATATTCTCATCACACCTAAATGAAACATGGTACCCATTAGCACAGTACCCGTTAGCATTCTCCCTGACACCAACCCTCCAACCCCACTCCTAGCCCTAGGTAACTACCAATCTTAAACTTTTTTCCTGGGGCACCTGGGTGGCTCAGTCATTGGGCGTCTGCCTTCGGCTTGGGTCATGATCCCAGGCGAACCCCACATCAGGCTCCCTGCTCAGCAGGAAGCCTGCTTCTCCCTCTCCCACTCCTCCTGCTTGTGTTCCCTCTCTCGCTGTCTCTCTGTCAAGTAAATGAATAAAATCTTAAAAATAAAAACCAACTTTTTTCCTATTACAAAATAATACCATCAAGTATCCTTTCAATTGTAACAAGTGTTCAGAACAGGGAAACAGGAAACAACCTCTATAGTGCATTACCCTAACAGCATAACCCTAAGAAATACTCATGTGCCCATTCTAAATCCTTTCTTGCACATTTAGACTGCTTTTTCCCCCTTATCTCAGATTTTTTTTAAAAGGAAGAAAGTAACTACTCACTAAGGTTCAAATTAAATCCCTCACTCTAGTTTGACAGCTCCTCATTTACTGAATGGCAGTGAAAGTATTACTCATTCATGCTTCTTGACAAGAATCTCTTTTTTGTTTTGTTTTTAAAGATTTTATTTATTTATTTGACAGAGAGAGAGAGACAGCGAGAGCAGGAACATAAGCAGGGGGAATGGGAGAGGGAGAAGCAGGCTTCCTGCTGAGCAGGGAGCCTGGTGCGGGGTTCGATCCCAGGGTCCTGGGATCATGACCTGAGCCAAAGGCAGACGCTTAGGCTCCCCCGACAAGAATCCCTTTAACAGATGACTGTTGGGGCATAAAGACCAAGAACAGTCAGCAACCACACTAAAGGCCAAACACGGCTCTCCACCTCAGCCAGCCAAATCACTCTCCAGGAGAAATAAAGAGGAGCCTGTTCAGAATGATGCTCCCATCAGCTACCTTCTGAGGCCCCCTGCTGGGATGGCCACAGTCCTCTCTCCACCGTGACCTTCACAAGGCCACCCTCAGCGGCACTACAGCCCTGCCCTCAAGGAGCTTACAGTTCCACTGGAGAAAGAAGACCTGCAGATGTGGAGCAATTATACGTCAGTAGAGAATAGATGCTCAACTGTAGCAACCAAGAACCCAGAGCTATGGACAGTCCGTACCATGTACAAAAAGAGAGGGAGAATGCCAGTTGGGCAAGACCAGCGAGCACAGAGAAGCTAATGTGGCTTTGGCCATCTGAAGTGTTCCCCAGCCAGGTGCTTTCCCCACTATACTCCTTGCTCACTTTTCCTTCTCTATTTGGGTTTCCTCCATGACTTCATTTGAAATAGCAGTTCTCGACAGGGGATGAGGGAAGAGATTGTAGTCACCAGAAAAAAAAATGCAGATTTCTCCAGCAGGTGCCCACCCTCCCACACACACCCCTCCCAGACCCTAAGACATAGCTGAATCTCTAAGGCAGACCTTAGGACAGTGTATTTTGAAAAAGTTCCTCAAAGAAACAGTGTAAAGAGAATTTCTTTGTGCCAATTAGGTTGTTTTTTTTTTTTTTTTAAAGATTTATTTATTTGAGGGGTGCCTGGGTGGCTCAGTTGGTTAAGCCTCTGCCTTCGGCTCAAGTCATGATCCTGGGGTCCTGGGATGGAAACTTGAGTCGGGCTCCCTGCTCAGAGGGGAGCAACTTCTTCCTCTCCCTCAGCCCCCTGCTCATGCTCTCTCTCTCACTCTCTATCTCAAATGAATAAATAAAATCTTAAAAAAAAAAAAAAGATTTGAGAGAGAAAGTGCATGTGCAAGGGCAGGGGAGGGGTGGGCAGAGGGACAGAATCTCAAGCAGACTCCACACGGAGCACAGAGCCCAATGCAGGGCTCCAATCAGGCCTCAACCCCAGGACCCTGAGATGACCAGGGCCGCAACCAATAGTCCAACAGTTAACCAACTGCACCACCCAGGCTCCCCTTTGTGTGAACAGGTTTAAAAGCACTTGCCTAAGCCAACTCTGTGAATCAGAAAATGAGAGCCAAAGAGCTAAAGGGGGCTTTCTCAAAGTCACACAGAATTGAGCAGAGCACTGGCCTCCCAAATGCAAGCTAACTCTTTCAACAAACCAGAAGAAGAAAGGAATCTGCAGTGAGTCTGGAAAAGGTATTAACATTTGGGGAGGAGGCAGGTGGACAGGAGGACTCTTAAATAGGAAAATGACACATGAAGGCTGCATCCAGCAGGAACCTGGCTGTGGTGTGCAGGCTGACTCGGGTAGAGGGAGAGACCAGTTAAGCAGTTGTGGTCTATGGTTCCTAACATAGGAAGAGATGCTAGTAGGGAGGGCAGAAATGCACAGAAATACAGACAGACAAGCAGAGGGTCTCCAGGGAACCCTGGAAACTGTGACTAGTTTGGAGTACTGGCTGGCTGGGGAAAGAAGAAGCCGCTGACTGCAGCTGGGAAGGCTAATTTTAAAAGGAAAAAAGCCACAGGACCCCAGGGTGGCTCAGTCGGTTAAGCATCTGCCTTCTGCTCAGGTCGTGATCCCAGGGTCCTGGCTTCTTGCTCAGCAGGGAGCCTGCTTCTCCCTCTGCCTGCCACTCCCCCTGCTTGTGTGTGCTCTCTCTCTCTCTTGAACACATAAATAAAATCTTAAAAAAAAAAAATAGATAAATAGAAAAGAAGAAAGCCGAGCTGGAATGGACAATAAAGCCCAGGACATAATATGCTGCCCAGACCCCAGGTTGTCCTGGACATCCCCAAGACAAGAAAAAAAAAACAATGCAACAGGAGGACAGAGTAGGAATCCATGGAAGAGCAGAGAAAAAGAAAGCTGTGCAGGAGCAGAGGCCCTCTGGGTGGACAGGAAAGGCACCCGCTGCAGGTAGGGCACAGTCCTGCAAAAGGGCCAGGACCCCTGGCTCTGGACACAAGCCTCTGAGAAGGCAGGGGAAAAACAATGCTAGAGGGGAAGGGAGGCAATCTTGCCATTATGGGGACCTGCACTGGTGGCCCAAACAACATGCAAACACACCGTGGCAGCTTCTGGGGTAAAGAGTAATAACAACCATGATGAACATTTAATAAGTGTTTGCTACATGTGTTAATGACTTTCTGTGGACTGCCTCAGTTAAGACTAACAACAGGAGCCCCTGGGTGGCTCAGTTGGTTAAGTGTCTTCCTTCAGCTCAGCTCATGATCCCTGGGTCCCGAAATGGAGCCCTGAATCAGACTCCCTGCTTGTTGGGGAGCCCTGCTTCTCCCTCTCCCTCTGCCTGCCGCTCCCCCTGCTTGTGCTCTGTCAAATAAATAATAAAATCTTAAAAAAAAAAAAAAGACAACAATCTTAGGGGTTAGATACTACTATTTTTGTTGCCATTTCATAGATGAGGAAACCGAGGTTCAGAGAAGGCTCAGAGAGGCCCAGACCAAATCCATGCAGAAGTAGCAGAGCTCTAATTCCAAAGCTGTGCTCCTACCAAGCACATGACTTTGCAAGTAGGAGGGCAGCACTGGAATGTGTACGAGTGCTAGAGAAAGGTAGCAGGTGGCAATTGCAGGGCTGTCCGAATCTCATAATTTCAGCTAACTGGTGTGACTAACAGCAGCTGCAAAAACACATGGCATTGCCTTCTGTGCACCAAAGTCCTCCCCCCGCCCAGCCGCCCAAACTGCTATATAAATACTAGGTCAGCTGAATAGCTGGCGAGGAGCTCAAAGCTTCGGAGCAGGAGCTTCTCTAAGGCTGTGGAGCACGGGGAACGAGAGGCAAAGGAGAAGGTGCTTGCAGCCTCACAAAGGGCCAGACTGACTTTAATGGTAAAGGAGCAATCGCAGAAAGCAGAAAATAACCCTGCATGTCCTAGCAGCAGCCCTCGGATTCCACTTTTCAGGACTTAGCTCCCTCGCAACCCTCAGCACGCCTTACTTACATAAGGTATGAGACAGATGCTCCAGCCACCTGGTCCCGACAGGCAATGCGCCTTTCGTGCTGTCTCTGTTGCCTGCCCACTGCATCATTCTCTGTTCCCCACACTAGCACCCGCTCTCACACTGCCCTTTCCAAGTCCTCCACGGCCTTCAAATGAGGCTGGATCCTGCCGCAGATTCTGCAGCAGGCCTTCCGCGCACTCCTCCTCCGTAACCAGGCAGCACCTACCTCTGGGCATTAGGGCCATCTGCCGCTGTGCTGTCTGACAGGATGGGAGCCTCCTGAGAGCACAGACTGTTTTTCCACATTCCTAGTTCTAACACAGAGCAAAGGGTAGCTCCACAATCAATAACTGTCCCAATTCAAGTTACTATTAATAATGGCAGCATCTAGGGGCGCCTGGGTGGCTCAGTGGGTTAAGCCTCTGCCTTCAGCTCAGGTCATGATCTCAGGGTCCTGGGATCAAGCCCCGCATCAGGCTCTCTGCTCAGCGGAGAGCCTGCTTCCCCATCTCTCTCCGTCTGCCTCTCTGCCTACTTATGATCTCTCTCTCTGTTAAATAAATAAATAAAATATTAAAAAAAATAATGGCAGCATCTAGCAGTTGTTGAGGACCCAATATGTGTCCAGTCCTGAGCTGCATAGACATGGTTATTTCTTCTCATGTTCAAAATAAGCCTGGAGGGAAGATTGTCATCCAATGTTAGTTACAGTTGAGGAAAAAACTATGCATTGTAAAATCACACTGGGAAGTAGATCTCGAGAGATTAAAGCAAAACAGGAATTCAATTTTATGTCTATAGAAAAGGTAAGAACAGGGCGCCTGGGTCGCTCAGTGGGTTAAAGCCTCTGCCTTCGGCCCAGGTCATGATCTCAGGGTCCTGGGCTCGAGTCCCGCATCAGGCTCCCTGCTCGACGGGGAGCCTGTTTCCTACTCTCTCTCTGCCTGCCTGTCTGCCTACTTGTAATCTCTCTCTCTCTGTCAAATAAATAAATAAAATCTTAAAAAAAAAAGAAAGAAAAAAGAAAAGGTAAGAGATTTTTCATCCAAAAACTGGGCTCATTCCCTTTAAGGTATCCTCAGGAATTTTAGAAGTCTCTTAGCGAGAAAAGCAAAAAGCCCAGCAGCTCAGGACCATCATCTGAAATGGGGTGGCAATCTGTCACAGGGAAAGGTAGACTGGCGTTTCTGCCTGGCTCAGTTGGTAGAGCATGCAACTCTTGATCTGGGGGGTCTGAGTTGGAGCCCCAACCTGGGTGTAGAAATTACTTAAAAATAAAATCTGAGAAAAAAGGGGGGGTGGGGAGAAAACAGACTTCAAAATATTTCACCAGTGTGGCTAGGACTTCCATACACAAGTGCTGTTCTTGTGGCTGAAGACCCTCCCTTCCCCAAAAGCAAACAACTGAGGTCTTACGTGCCACCTCCAAAAGGCTGTCCCCCCCCCGCCCAAATCAGGTCTAGAGGGAATGATGAAGGACAAGGGCACAGGAGGGAAAAGTCGTGATATTCTTTTAAGAAAAGTATTTACATATGAAATTGAAACAGCATAGTCTTGCAACTGCCTTTGAAATGGAAAAAAAGTTATTACTCCCAGAAGTAATTTGATTTTACTTACTCATATCTTAAGTAAATCATTGAACAGATATGCTAAATGGACAAAATTTGGCCTACGATTGAGTTATCAGAAATGAGGGACGATGGGGGCACCTAACTGGCTCAGTCAATAGAACCTGGAACTCTTGATCTTAGGGTTGTGAGTTCAAGCCCCATGTTGGGGGCAGAGGTTACTTAAAAAAAAAAGAAGAAAAAAAAAAAGGAAGGGAATAAGGGAAGAGGAAAAACGGGTCCACAGAATGAAACTAGCAAAATGTCAAAGGCCAAATGTTAATAATGAAAAAAGTCAACTAGTAAGTGTTCTCATTAGGTTGGAATTTTAAATATAATCAAATCATTCTCAAATGTATAAAGGAACAAAGAAAAGAGGAAAAGAAACTTTTAGAGATAGTGAAAAATACTCTAAGAAAGAGTTACCACACAGTGAACTTTCCTGGCATGATACCATGGCAACAACCACAACAACTAAATACTCCACTTTCCTTAATACCTTAGCTGGGAAAGATTTCTGTATTCTAAGATTAATGATTAAGCACTTTCTGAAACCATCCAAATGGCCCTGACCCTCCACAACTTCTGAATAATAACAGTAGCCCACATCTACTGAGGCCTACCCATGTGCCAAGTACTCTAAAGGTTTGCATAATCACATTTAATATGCATACAAGTTCACACCTACCTATCAGGTGATATTATTATTCTCGTTTTCCAGGCAGAAATACAGCCAAGGCTTAAAGGACTGGCCTCACTCACAGCCACAGAAGTGGCTGTTTGCTCTCCCTCGAGTTGTGCCCCTGGAGGCAAGTACAGGGGACTATGGAAAAGAGGAGACCCTGTGCTCCTTTTGGCTCTTGAGCAGCTTCACTCCACGCCAGAGTCCCTCTCCATTTTTACCTCCCTTCCTCATCCTCCCAAAGCAAGAGAAGATGACAGGTTATAAGAATTATTCCAGGGGCATCGGGGTGGCTCAGTCGTTAAGCATCTGCCTTCGGCTCAGGTCATGATCCCAGGTTTCTGGGATCGAGCCCCACATCGGGCTCCCTGCTCAGCAGGAAGCCTGCTTCTCCCTCTCCCGCTCCCCCTGCTTGTGTTGTCTCTTCCTGTCTCTCTCTGTCAAATAAATAAATAAATCTTAAAAAAAAATGAAGGGACTTTATTTTTTTTTAAATTTTTTAAGTAATCTCTACACCCAATGTGGAGGTCAAACCCACAACCCCTAGACTGAGTCCAGTGTTCCACAAACTGAGCCAGCCAGGCAGCCCAGCAGGTGGGACTTTAGTTTTAGAAGCAGGAGTTCCATCATTTTTTAGATGATGAACTTTCTTGATGCTTCATTTGGAGGCTAAGGGCAAGCCTTTTTCCTTTGGATTTCCCCATTCTTCCTGCTGCCACAAGCACACACGCACTGTGAGCCTTGCTCCCAAGAAAGTCTTCAAAGTCTCCTCAGAGCCTGAGGGGCCCCAACCTGGGCTGCGGCTCTGGGAATGTAGGACTAAGATGAGGTAAAATGAGAAACATCGGAGCTGGGGTGCTGCATGGCCCAACCCTTTCCCCCTCATCGACTGGCTTCGTCAGAGGCTGTGAGGGAAGAGGGGCATCTAGAGTATCCTCTTCCTCAAAATCGAACCTTTGTTTCGCCTGGTTGACCCTTCTCCAGCCCAGCCACACCTGTGTCCGTGGGGACAGGCTGGCAGGCCACAGGGGCAGCATTTCCGTGCCGTGGCCCACCTGTGCAGTTTGGTCAAGCCCTCCAGTGCCCCAGCAACCCGGACGGAACTGCCCGGTGCTCAGGGCGTGAAGCTGGGGTGGGCACACACAGCCCCGACTGATGTCCACCACCAGGGGCTCTCCAAGGACAAGGATCCCGCGGGCTCCTGAGAGGAAAGACACTGCGGTCCAGACACGGATCTCAGGCCCACGTAAGGTGAGGGCAGAGGTGTGTGCGGCCGAGTGCCAGGAAAAAGCTGTTCCACAGACAGGGAAGACCAAAGCCGCAGATCAAAAAGACAGAGCTCGACTGGCTCTGGCCCGTTTGTTACAAAATGATGATTCCAAATCTGGTATAAAAAAGATCCCAGACATCCCCCTGGACACCTGCCACGCTCCCAAGCCACAAAGTCGTTCCCTCAGGCCTCTGAGCACAGGGCTTCTCAGATGCAAAGGTCCCCAGCCAGGAGGGCACTGTAGCGGGCAGCTGTGAACGTACTAAACAATGGAACTAATTGCTTTGGTTAAGGTAGTATAACTGATGGTAATTTTATTTTTCTAACTTCTGATGTTTGTAACTTTGCTATACTGTCTTTTTTTGATATTGTCTTTATCATAAAAATAAGTATACATCTTTTAAGGTGATTAAAAAGAAGCTTTGGAGGCACCTGGGTGGCAGAGCCAGGTGGGCATCCGACTCTTGGTTTCAGCTTGGGGTGTGATCTTGGGGTTGTGGGATCCAGCCCCACATCAGGCTCCACACTCACCGGGGAATCAGCTTGGGTTTCTCTCTTCCTCTGTCCCTCCCTGCCTACGCAGGCACGCGCACACATGCACACACTCTCTCTCTCTAAAATAAATAAATTTAAAAAAAGCTTTGGTTGGGGCGCCTGGATGGCTCACTTGGTTAAGCAACCAACTCAGTTTTGGCTCAGGTCATGATCTCAGGGTCGTGAGATCAAGCTGTGCCCAGCATGGAGCCTGCTTGGGGTTCTCTTTCCCTCTGCAACCCCCCTCCAAAATCAGGAAAGTTAAAAATAAAGAAAAAATTTTAAAGCTTTAGCCTCTGAAAATCCAATTCTCACTTAAGAACACTGTCACACAGGATGGTTTAATGTGAAAGTCTTCTAAGAATATCAAACATCCTATTGAAGATGTTCAGAGAAAAATCTAGAACTTTAAATTTCTAAGTATGGATTGTCCTCAGCCTAAGATTTTGATGGCAGCCCTGGTTTTAACATCAGAGGGAAGTAGAGTGCAGGAGAGCATCGGGTTCTAAGACAGAGAGTGCCTGTATGGCAGCTGTTTAATCAGGCTGCAGGAAATGTCTCTTGACATAGCCTCATGACATCTTCTGATGCTCCATCTGCAGAAGCTGAGTGGTATTGGAGAGGATCCAGGGAGATGCCACAGGAAGCACATGCAGGAGAGAAAAAGCGGAAGCTTTGGAGAGATCATCAGGCTAAAGCCACAGCTAAGAAAGTGATCGTTTTAGGAAGAACTTTTGATGCCTTTTAAATGACTGTCAATGACCTCTAAGCTCCAGGAGAAAATTCTGCTATGAAAAAATTTAGTTTGGAGTGGAAAAAAGTCAGTCTTTAGAAAAGAAAAGTGATGGATCTAGAATTTTCTTTTAAAGGTATTTTTTTATTGCTAGGACTGAGCAAAGAAGTCTGTTTTAGGATAAGCCTGTGTCTTCTAGTGATGGATCCATCTAAGTCATCAAAGTTAGTAATCCAACACAGTAGTGTTTCACCAAAAAATTATCTCAATCATTTCATCTGCTTTGTAGCCCCAACATCTAGAATAGTGCCTGGTACCAGCAGGTGCTAAGTAAATACCTGCTGAATGAATTAGCTCTATCTCCAAGGGGCCCTATATCCGTTCACAGTCACCAGGTGGAGAAGCTAACAGGAGCCAAGAAGGAAACTGCTACTAGAGACCATGAATGAGAAAGCACTTTAGTGTGTAAAAGCCAGTCATGATTACAGGCATGTTTCACTAATACTACTACTTGAATTCATAAATTCAGGGACAGAAGAACAGCCCTGGAGTGAGACTGCCCGAGTTCAAATCCTGGCACCACCTCTTGTCAGCTGTGACCCCGAACAAGGTACTAACTTCACTGAGTCTCTCCATATTCAAACACAAAAAAGGAAGTAATAGTATTCACTGCATATGAAAGTTGAAAGGATGAAATGAGATAGCACAGTTCCTGGGACACAGAAGTGCCTAATAAGTATTAGTAATTATTCACTGTATTATTTTGATATATACCCCCAGCTAGTATCACTTGGAAAAACACAAGATCATAGATCAGTTCACTTCTCTCCATGAAGATAGGGCCTTAAATGAAGATTAGGCATCAAATGCATTCTTTTCCCTGAGGGATAAATGAAAAGAAAAAATTGGCTCTTAAATCTGGATTTTTTTTGACCCTTCCTCAATCTTCATTTCTTTTCTCCTCACATATACACAGAAACCTTTCCTAAGCTCCTGTGGGCCTCGCTTAGCCACAGGCATTGCTAGCTCCAGGAGACAGTTCTTATCTTTAGACTGCAATACTTCTGTGGTGCTGGGCGGCACACTTAACCTTGCGGGGGCCTCATCTCCATATCGGTATTACAGAGGAAGAGTACAGTGGTGGAGTAGTTTATCTTTAAATTCTCCCAAATCTAAAACATCTACCAATAGGGGGTGCCCGGCCAGCTCAGTTGGTAGAGCATGATACTCCTGATCTCAAGCTCGAGCCCCATGTTGGGTGTAGAGATAATAAATAAACTTAAAAAAAAAAAAATCACAGAGCACCTGGGTGGCTCAGCCAGTTAAGTGTCCGACTCTTGATTTCAGCTCAGGTCATGATCTCAGGGTCATGAGATCAAGCCCCAGGTCGGGCTCTACATTGGGTGTGCCGTCTGCTTGAGATTCTCTCTCCCTCTGCCCATCCTCCCCCTCTCTCTCTTGCATGCATGCATTCTCTCTCTCAAACAAAATAAAATCCTTAAAAAAAAAAAATCACACTGCTTTCTTTGGTTCTTTGTGCTACCTCACGTCTCCCCATCACAGTGTGTGCTTCTGTTGTGGAAAACGGGTCTAATTTAAAATGACATTATAGGTTAACAACAGACATGGAAAGACATTTACAATATAGATTTCTGCTGAAAAAGCAGATTACAAAATAATATGATCAGCAATATTAAGCCCATTTTAGAAAAAACATGGATACACCTATACACATATCTGACAGGGTACACTCTTAGTTACTTAAAATTTTTCTTTAAAAAATTCTTTAAAAAATCTATATTTTCTTATTTTTCTACAATGAACACTTATGGCTTCTGTATCAATAATTCAAACAGGTGTTTTATTTAGCAAGAAAAATGGATCTGGCTTCCAAACTATAACCAAATGCCTACCTGAAGGGGAGCTCAGTACCCAGAGGTTCCCTTACACAGAGGCACAATATCCTTTGCACTGTCTAGGACTAAGCTGGAGTGGTGACCCTGAGATGTTTCTAGGGACCAGCTATCTGGTACCACCAAGAATAACCCAGCTCTTTCCCTCTCATTCACCTCAATTTCCAGAGCCACTGGCTTCCCCTTACAAGCTCTACTGATTTGTTTGGTTTTTTTTAAGATTTTATTTATTTATTTGACAGAGAGAGAGAGAGGCAGACAGAGATAGAGGAGGAAGCAGGCTTCCCGCCGAGCAGGGAGCCCGATGCGGGCCTCGATCCCAGGACCCTGAGATCATGACCTGAGCTGAAGGCAGAGGCTTTAACCCACTGAGCCACCCAGGCGCCCAGCTCTACTGATTTGTAACCCTCTGGGTAGAGTTCACAAAACATGACCAAAGGCCCTAAACTACAGTTCAGGATTTTAATGTTCACATTCACTGACTTAGGATCAATGACAGATGTCAATCCTCTCTAATCACAAGGAAAAAATAAGCCATTGTCTTAAAAGGATCATCTTCAACTACTTTATCCAGTAGAGCGCTACTGTTTTTAACACAAAGTGCTGACTCTTGAAAGAGTCTGGCGCACTGAAGAAAGCCACTGTTGAGCCTTCCAAGACCTGATCAGCTAAGAGGAAGTTCATCACCAGGCACAGATATCACTACATCATAAGGCNCCCAAGTTCTTTATAAGAATTGTGTCCATTGGGCGCCTGGGTGGCTCAGTGGGTTAAAGCCTCTGCTTTCGGCTCAGGTCATGATCTCAGGGTCCTGGGATCGAGGCCCGCATCGGGCTCCCTGCTCAGCGGGGAGCCTGCTTCCCCCTCTCTCTCTGCCTGTCTCTCTGCCTCCTTGTGATCTCTCTCCCTCTGTGAAATAAATAAATAAAATCTTTAAAAAAAAAAAAAAAAAGGCGTGAAGATTGTTCTGGCAGCTCAGTGACATACCAGCAGAAAGGTGCCTGAAAAACCTGCGACTTCCCAGCTAACAAAAGCAAAGCGTATACGGAGAAGTGATAGGAAGACATACACCAAACACAGTAAAGACGAAAGCAATTTGAAAGAAAGGAGTAGAAACAGAATGACAGTCCAGAAGAGTGTTCTGAGGGACTCCTCCTACTGAGTGACCCAAGAGGTTGTCAGACTCCGTATTCTCAGAGGTACATAAGCTACACCTCAAAACTGTTCATGTCAGTTTCCAATAATATGATATCTAGCAAAAGCTATACATTTAAAAACAAACTGCTTCCTCACCCCCTCATACCCTTATCTTTTAAAAACTGTAAGCAATTTAGGTCAGAGCCCTTCCCTCTGTTCAGAATATTTTTAGAGACTTACAAAAAGAAATAGTGTCTACACAGCACTATTTCATCACAAGAAAACAAAACTGCCAACTATAAGGATGCGAAAAATGTGACCATTTTGGGACTGAACCACTCCCCTTCCCTAATTATCCCTCAAAGGAGATATATCAGGCACTGTGGGCAAAGAGGGAAAACATGTGTAATTACAACATGTGCACTTGGTGGATGAAAAATTTAAACATTCTTGAACTCTGGCCACATTTCAGAAGACTTTCCATTTGTAGTTTAATCTCCCTGAACAGGAAAGGTTAAAGATCAGTTGTATTTCAGCCAGGGTTCAATCAAAAAAGACACAAAGAGAAACCGACATTACTTACCTCCCCCCCATACAAGGGAAGCCTGTTGAAAATTGGAGACGACCCTGACTCCTTATCAAGCATCTAAGGAGGAAGTGGTTTTTATTTTCAAATTAGGACTAAAAATAAAATCCATTTCAAGAGTATTCTCAACTAGGAATAACACACACATTGTGAATTTGAAGATGCGTGTATGAAGGCTTCAAGCCTCAGGTGGTCTTACAGAAGCAGTCCCTGCGCAAGACTGGGAAGGCAGCTGAAGACAATGAGTTTGACAGTGCTTCTGCACATTGCTGCTCAAAGTACTGCGGAGAGGAACAGGAAAAACCTTCAGGAATCCAAAATAAGAATGTATCTCATTAGGCATCTGGATTGGGAACTATTGCTCAAGAAGTCCTCAGGATGGCCTACAAGCTATTACCTCTCTAACCTGGTTTCCTATGACTCGCCCTCACCCACTAGGCTTCTTTAGGCTTCTTCACCTACTAGGCTTCTTCACTTCCCTGATGCTCCTCCAACACTCCAGACTTCCCTCCGCCAGCACTCTCTTTCCTCAGACCCCAAACATCCTTCAAGTCTGCTCAAATGCCACTGTGGCAAGGAGAAAAATGGTGCCTTTCCTTTCCCTCTGATACTTATCACCTCCTAATATAACCATGTAATTTACTTATATTTACTTATTTACTCCGTTCTCCCTCAAATACGCGCCAGGAGAGCAGGGATCTTTTGTTCACTGATGTATATCCCAAGAGTTCAGAACAGGGTAGGAACTCAGAAAAATATTTTATGAATGAATGAACTTGACGGTAAAACTGCAGGAGGAAGGCAAGAGGGGGTGAAATGAAAGGGGGAAGAAATGACAGAGGGGAATTCACAAGGGAGAGAGCGGCACTGCTTGCCCATGGGAGGCGGGAGGCGGTGCACGGTATCCCGCCAGGGGCATCAAACAGCAGCACCCTTACAAGCAGGCGGCTGAGGCAGGCGAGCTCTGAATACAACTGAGAAATTCCAAGGGCAGGGGAGACCCACCCGGGCGGCGGGCTCTGGGCAGGTCCCCAACGGGGCCCGGAGAGCACAGCCCTTCCCCTCCCGCGGTGCCCAGGACCCCAGCTTCACGCCAAGGAAGGCAGGGGCGGCCCGGGCCGCAGCACCTTCCTGGCTTGGGCCCCTTCACCTGGTCGCCGG
>LNAC01000007.1:2575805-2594097 GCA_002007465.1 Ailurus styani
AGGAGTCGGGAGCCCGCGGCCGGAGGCCACGCCCCCTCCGCTCGCGGCAGGCGTTCGACGGTCAGAGATTCGCCTTCAAAGATAGGCTCCACTCCGGGAAAGCCCGCCTCCTGCGTCCTCTGATTGGACAGAAGGCGCTGCCGGCCTAGCCCCACGCCAAGCTACTTCTTGAATGAACCTGGAGAGATGTTTCCTCTGACCAATCCAGAGAGTGTTCTCTCCGGACTCCCCGGCGATTGGATAGCAAGAATGTCGCTGTCGTCCAACAATCCTGCACTCAGTAAGTTGTGTGCAGTGGTTCATTGCTGTCGTACTCTTCTCCTTGCTTGCCTTTTTGGTTTAAAACTTTCAAAAGAGTAGTGTATCGAAATCCGCTGTGTGAGTTCCAGATCCACATCGATGACGTCCAGGTTTGTTACTTTAAATGTAGGCAAAGACGAGACAAATCTTTGTTAACAGACACTTAGGAATAAGTTGGAGTGTTTGATCATAAAAGGCCTGTCGACATTTTCCCACTGTTTTTTTGTTTCTTTGTGTTAGAATAGCAAAGCCCTTAAGAGACTTATCCACTTTTCTTAAGTTACCAATAAAATCCTCATTTTAGTGAAAGTTGCAAAGAAAATTCATTTTAATTTCACATTTGGTGCCAAGCATTGTGTTAGACACAAGTGAATAAGACAGGACCCCGCTCTCAGAGTGAGTCTAGTGTAAAAAACGAATAAATATTTGCAGTTAATTTTGTCGGTGTCAGGCTCTGTGACTTAATGCTTTTTACCCTCTTCATTTCCATGAGGGTCCCTCCCAAAGCCACTCCACATAAACATAAAATCTAAGTGAAAACGAATATCCTTACTTTTTTATTTATTCATTTGACAGAGAGAGATTACAAATAGACAGAGAGGCAGACAGAGAGAGAGGAGGAAGTAGGCTCCCCGCTGAGCAGAGAGCCTGATGTGGGGCTCGATCCCAGGACCCTGAGATCATGACCTGAGCTGAAGGCAGAGGTTTCAACCCCCTGAGCCACCCAGGTGCCCCACGAAAGTCCTTAGTTTTGCAAACTGTTTCAGGAGAAGTCCTGCAGCCACATTTCCAGTTAGATTGCCCTCGTCAAGCCTATCAGAATGGCGGGCCTGGAGCCACAGTTGAGTAGAATTATCCTGGTTTTCAGGTGAGACAATAGATGCAAGTAATCTACCCGGGTCTCACAACTAGTCACTGACAGAGCTAGGATTCCAACCCAGGTTTGCCCGATTTCAAAGCCCCAGTTCTTAACATTGTGATTATACAAATTAGGAAGGAGCACAAAAAGCGGTCAATTCTATTTGAGAAGTCCAAGTCAGGCTTCATAAAGAAAGACACTCTTTCAGGGAGGTGTTGAGGAATGAAGTTATTTGTTCAGACTAAAATATCACTCTTTCACAGCAGTTTTTACTTTCAGGTGAAATGACAGGGCAAATTTTTACTTTCTTCCTTTTCAAAGGACTTTGAATTCCTATGGTTTTCCACCATAGTATGTTAGCTTGGGTACCTATGGCTAGGGTTGGCCTTTTGGACATGCAACTAGTGCAGTCACGCAGGCTGGCACTTAGAAGTATTTGGGGTTTAGGGCGCCTGGGTGGCTCAGTGGGTTAAAGCCTCTGCTTTCAGCTCAGGTCATGATCTCAGCGTCCTGGGATCGAGGCCCGCATCGGGCTCTCTGCTCAGCAGGGAGCCTGCTTCCTCCTCTCCCTGTCTCTCTGCCTGCCTCTCTGCCTACTTGTGATCTCTCTCTGTGTGTCAAATAAAATAAATAAAATCTTTTTTTTTTAAAAAGAAGTATTTGGGGTTTAATGCTCTACAGTTGCAACCTTGAAATTCTTAATCATTTCACCTTGAACTTATGTTTTTTAAGTGAAGTTTGATGGACCGATGGAGCAAGCCCAGGGGTCTTGGGGCCTCATTTCCTGCACAGTCCTACCTCCCATCCTCTCCCCTACTTCTTCCCTGGTGCCCATTCCCCTGGCACCTTGCCACCACCCCCAGGCCAATCCCCTGACTGCTGCCCACCTCTGTTGGGGCAGCAACATCATTGCTAGGAAGGATTGAGAAGAGAATCTTGCATTCCACCATCACCATCCACCTCTCACCCCCATGGGTGCCTGGACACTGACTAGGAGATGATTAGGGTCAGGCACAGCCCCCACCCCACCCCTTCCTATGTCTCTGGGTGAGGTATACAACCATCCTTGCTCGTGACCAGAAGTCCCATGGTTACTGGTGGGAACCTCTTGCCCATCTCCATGCAGATACCAAATGTGACCATGCACAGCAGTTCTAATCCCTTGGGGGTCACCCATACAATGTGGGAATAGTAGTTGACTTCCCTGTCCCTGGCCAGGACCCCACATTTCTGTTTTGCATTGAGCTCTGCAAATTATGTCGCTGCCCCTGCCTATGTCCTTTATGATCTCTATGTCTTTGAGCTAGGTATTTTGTCTCTCAGTGCCTCTGTTTCTATGTAGGATGAAGACAATGGCAGTGATAATTATCTCAAGGGGGTTGGGGATTGTTCTGAAGCCTAAAGATGATCCAGATGATCCCCAGTAAGCAACAAGAACTAAATAGGTGACATCTGTCTTGGTACAATCCTGCCAAACGGGACATAATTTAGCCCCTTCCCCCCCCCCGACTGTAGAAAGAGAAGCAAAGTGACTTTTCCCAATAACCAACTGTGGGACTTTGTATAACAAAGACGTTTTGCTTTTGCTTGTTTGTTTTTGTTTTTAATTTCTAGTCCAATCCTGGGACTAGAAATAAGAGCTTTTATTTTTAATCGAGTACATGAAATTTCCCACTCTTCAGCCATCCTGCGTTATGATAATTACTTTATCCTACTCTTCAGCATCCATTTATGGTCAAATTGGTTTGCAGTGTGATAATTCTGGACATTGGACACAACCACTGCATTCATACACCCTCAGGAAACCATAGCCAGCAAGCAAGGAAAGGTTTTAGAGAGTGGAAAGGCTGGCTGCCTCTAGGAGCAGTTTAGACTCAATGATGAAAATCCACACCTTTTTTTTTTTTTAAGTAGGATCTATGCCCAATATGGGGTTTGAACTCACAGCCCTGAGATCAAGAGTCACATGCTCCACTGACTGAGCCAGCCAGGTGCCTCATTTAACACAAACAAACAAAAAACCAAAACAAAACAAAACAAAAAACCCACCAGGCTTTCTTTAAGAAGCAGTAAGGGAATGAGGACAGAGAATATAAACTACCATCTGTTTCCATCTTGCTCTTAAGGTTTTCCAGCTATCAGCATATTTTTACTTAATCTTTAGGGCGTGGGTCAGATCTCCTTGGGAGAGCCTCTCCCAGCTGATTGAAAAATTCCTGTCATGCTGAGGTCAAATAAGTCTCCATCTATTAATAAACACAGATGGAAGCCCTTAGACCTTGAAATATTTTAATTTACACACAGTAGTTTAAAGTCACTCTTTTCTCCTAATGCTGCCCTAAGCTTTCTGGGAGAATTATAAATAGGAACAAATCTTAGCTCACATAGAAACAAGTGCCAGACCAAAGGCAGTGCTTCCCACAGACAAGTGAAACTTAGAGCACACTCTGAAATAGGGGGAAAATGTTCGTTTCTGGTGGATGGTTGAGCCTAGCCACATTTGCATTTCCTCCTCTTTCGAGCCACTGGAAGTAGCCTATCTGTGTGTTACTTATTTTTATCTGGTGTGGGCACATAGTAGGAATTCAATCAATATTGGCACCTAAGTGAGTGGAATGTTATCAGATGAAAAGCATCCCAGGCAGCAATTGATTATTAGGTGGGGGAAGCAAGAGTTCGAATATATATCATATTTTATATATTATGTTATATTACATGTATATAATATTCAAGGACTAAAATGCACATGTTATTTAATGGCCACTTGCCCAACTTCAGTTTTAGCAAATGGTCTGGATCCGAAGATTTACCCTCTTCTTTCACTTAAAATAGAAAATCCCTCAGCCTCTTGCTGCAGCCAGGGCTCTTTCAACCTTCCTATGAGGATGGTAAGTAATAGAGCTGGATTGAGGAGCATTTGGGTTGTTCTCAGTCTTGTGGTGCTATAATATGAGGGTCTGCTAGGGAGACTCAGAAATTGTAAACAGACGTTCTGGTGATTTCTTCCCCCACAAAACATGCAAGTTAAGATGGTCACATGCTAGGGGGTCTTGATGAGCCTGCTCTATGATCTGTATTCTCATCAGAACACAAGTTCGTGGCCTGATTGTTTTTTCATTAAAGATTTACTAATAGCTCATTTTGACTTGTCTCCCAGCCTCTCCCAATAAGACTAGTTAAGTAAAAAAAAAAGGGAGGGGGCACCTGGGTGGCTCAGTCAGTTAAGTGTCAGACTCTTGACCTCAGCCCAGTCTTGATCTCAAGGTCATGAGTTCACTCCCAGCATTGGGCTCTGTGCTCCATGTGGAGTGGAGCCAATAAAATAAATAAATAAGACTGGAAGTTCCCTAAAGCAGGGATAGTTTCCTTTATAACTAGCACCTAACCATGAATTGGATGCTACAATAGTAAGTGGGACTTTAGTGAGGAGGGGAGAAAAAAAAATATTCTCATCTATTAAGGGGTAGGGGGAGGATGGGGGTAAACTGATGGGGCAAGAGGGAGGGCAACTTTGCAATATCCATCAAAAACTGTATCAATAATTTCACTTCTGAAACATACAGTTTCATACATACATATCTATATGCGACCTGTAGATACACCCATACATGTATGAAATGCCATGTGTCCAAGCCTACTCATTGTGGCAACTTTGTAACAGCAGAAGTTTGGAAAAGTCTAAATGTTCATCAATAGGGATAGGTTGAATAAATTATGGTACAGCCACAGAGTGGGATACTGTGGAACTGTAAAAAAGAATGAGAAAGTTTTTTCGGGCTCTCTGCTCAGCGGAGAGCCTGCCTCCTCCTCTCTCTCTGCCTGCCTCTCTGCCTACTTGTGATCTCTCTCTCTCTGTCAAATAAAAATTAAAAAAAAAAAAGAATGAGAAAGTTTTTAAGTAGAGGCTGTAAAATTTTGGTTGAAAGTAAATATTCTGGAGTCAGGTGGCACCTGGCTCCAACAATTAATAGGTGTATGACTTTCAATTAGACATTTATCTTCTTAGGTCTCAATTTTCTTGCCTATAAAATGAGGGCCATGGAGGACTGGCAGGCTCAGTCAGGAGAGCATGAGATTCTTGATCTCGGGGTCACAAGTTTGAGCCCCACATTGGGTGTAGAGATTACTAAATAAATAAAATTAAAAATTTATGTTTAATTGAGGTTTATGAGGATTATAATGGAATGTACCCCATAGGATTGTTGTGAGGATTAAATAAGTTAATGAATATACAGTGTTTACAGTGTTATTATATAAAGTATGAGAACCCTGGTATATTCAGTGATCAAAGCAAGGGGCAGAATAGTAGGCAGAGTAGGCTACCATTTGTGCACTAAAGTAGAAATAAAGACTGTATATACCTATGTCCTTATATTTGCACAGAATACCTTTGGAAAGATACAAAGGGAACTATGACATTAATTACTTTTAGAGGGGGAATGTGGTGTTTGGAAGAAAAATTGAAAGAAGAGTTTTCACCGTGTACTCTTTTTAAAAATGATTTATTTATTTATTTTAGAGAGAAAGAAAGCATGAGCAGGGAAAGGGGCAGAGGGAGAGGAAGAGAGACAGAATCATCAAGCAGACTCCCCGTAAGCATTGAGTCCGACGTGGGGCTCAGGACCCTGAGATCATGACCTGAGGCTAAATCAAGAGTCAGCCACTTAACCAACTGAGCCACCCAGTCACCCCTCACTGTATTCTCTTTTATATGTCTGGATTTTAAACCATCAGAATTATTACCTAGTTCAACAACAAATTAATTTAAAATTACACACAAACTCACACACAGAGTTATCGCCTATAATTTTTTATAAGTTTTTTTAGATTGGGGTGAAAGTAACATGACATAAAATTAGCCATTTTAAAGTATACAATTAAAATATATTTGATTTTATTTTAAAAGTAAGAGCCTTTTATACGACATTGTCATTTTCTGTCTCTGCTTGTCTTGGCATTAGTTCCCAAAGCAATCCATCCATCAGGGTCGAACCCCAATGTCACCACCTCTTTGACCTTCCTTAGAGACTGTTGGAACCAGTCTAGAGCTCTCCTGAATCCCTAAGCATCCAGTATCTGTGTGCTGCATTGGCCTATGAACTGGAATATACCTTGGAATCACAGCAAAAGAGCCTCCTCACCTTTGTCTTCTCTCCTAGAGCTATCCTGGGAGCTTCTCGAAGTCAGAGGAGGCCCTCCTGCGCATCTTGGCATTTCCTACAGTGCTATCCTTGGTCCTCTGAAGAGAGTATCACGTTGATGGAAAGCCTCCAGAACCCGCCCCAGCTTCTGAACATTCCTGAACCCTGGAGGCCTCTGGGACAAGGAAACTGTGCCCTCTACAGGACAATCTAGGAAATACTGAGCAAGGAAGGTCCAGGGCTCCCCCACTATCCAAAAGTTTCTGTCACACCACTATGCTTTAGGAAAGAACTCCATTAACATTAGTATCTGTTTTGCTAATGAAAAACAAATATGAAGACAATTTTTGCTTTTAACAAAATGGCAATCCCTTCTTTGCTTAGCCATTTCGGCTTAGAATAGGTTTCATAAGAATGCTTCCATTGCCCACAGTTGGGGAAACCTGTATTCACAGCACGGGTTGGGGGGGGGTGGTGTTCGCACCCAGGTCCAGCACGGGATCAAGGAAAATGACAGAGAGGGAGGAGGCTGGGCCCAGTCCCTCTCTGTCCTCCTTCACCAGGCCTCCTCTCTGCCCTCTGGGTCGCAGTAGAAACCGCAGGAGAAACTGCTTGCATCAACAGCCAGGCCACCCCTAGAAGCTATATTTGAGGAATGGGGCTGGGGTGTCACCAGGCCCAGAGAAGTAAAACAACTTGCCTGAGATCGCACTGATTGGTGCCACCCTGTGACTTAACTCCTGTAACACAATCTTCTTCCTGATCATGAATTCTAAACCAGAGGGGTCTAACTTAACCTGGTTATTTCTAAGCTTTATCTTTGTCACTTTGAGTCTTATAAGTCAGTCACAGTCCATTTCAGAGCTCCCTTCTGTGTGTCTTCCCCTACTCTCTGGCCTGAATGAAAGGATGCGCAGAGCCCCAGCGGGGCCTGGGATGGGGCAGGGTAGGTTGCCCATCTCCCTGACTCAGGCCCATTGTCCTGTGTGTCCCTGGGCCGGGAAGGTTCCGGGGGTGGAGACTTGGGCCTGCAATCACTCAGTCCTGCCCCTGTTGCAGCTGGCTGATGTGGCGATTCCCTAGAGATGCCCCTCAGTCCGCAGCCCTGGGGCGCTTTGTGCCCTATCTGGGAATGGGTGTGCACTTTTCCTCTGTGAGGCAGCCTTCCAGCAGCACCTTGGCTCCCTTTCTAATTACTTTCTGGGTCTCACTTGGGAGCCACTGAATACTCTGGATCATTTCCAAAACGCTTGGGAGGCCCAGAAGAGTCAGGGGGCTTTTGCAAGATCTCTAGTGCCTGGAGAGTCCATGCCACAATTTCAACTCCTCTGTGCCTGGAGGCGGTGGAGGAGAGATTGTGGGCAGGGTGCCAGACTCAGGCCAGCTCTTCCCTTCACTCGGTTTCCCTAAGTGATGGGGTAACTGTGGGGCAGGGTAAGTGCAGGGACACTACCTGCTTCTCACTCTGCTCTTTCTCTCGCAGGCTAGCTCTCTCCCCAGCTCAGAGCCCGGGGCAGTGAGAGAGAGAGAGAAAAAAAGTGTGTGTGTGTGTGTGTGTGTGTGTGTGTGTGTGTGTGTGTGTGTGTGTGTGTGTGTCTGGAGTAGGCGGGAGGAAACAGGAGGCAGAAAAACCTGTTATTTTGTTTGGCTCTCCATTTCAAATTTCTCTTGACTCATTCCAGGATGAAAGAAGTCAAGATCTGGCATCTGATTCACAGATGATCTCCAGGAAAGAGGAATGAAAAAAGCTCATTGATATCTCAGATTATTAAGATTGACACTTCATGCTTTACATGTTGCCCAACTATGTGGAGGCTGTGTATCACAAAATTAAAATAAGGTATTATTTCTCCTTGAATTTTAATTGAGATTGGAACCTTAAATTTAGATCTTAGAATTTCTGGTACTCCAGCGCTGGTTGGGAAAAATTGAGGGACTTGACATCCAGGCTGCTTATGCTCTAATTTGAAGGAAGATGACACTGAGAGAATCTTCTCTTCCTTCCCAGTTTTGTTCAGGGCTGCATCTGGTTTGAAAATCTGGAAGAAGGGTGGGAGAGCACCTCTCTTCCACAGAGGAAGGCCACTGGTGTCCGGAGCCAAATCATCTTAGAGGGAAGAAGGAAGCCGTTGCTGTTGTAAGGGCCAGGAGAACCTTCTCAAATAAAGTCTGTGCATGTCTACCTGCTGGGATATTTGATCTTTGTTGAAAGTGCAGTCAAGCCTGTTTTGAGCTTGGCTGACCTCTTCCCACTCACTGGGACCCTGAAAGGCTTATTGTTCAGGTAGTGGTAGAAGAACACAGAGGTTGTGAAAAAGGCCCACTGTTTTATGTCTGAAAAAGTTATCTGTCCCAAGGTGAAAATGTAATCAAAATTGTTTTTTAAAAATCCCTTTTGTCCAAAGGCAAAAAGAGAATGCAAGGAATAGAAATGGCTGAACTGCCAAGAAACATCTCAGTATTTTTAGAGTCACTTTTCTGTTTGAGCTCCGTTAATGGTTGGCCATTTCCGTCTTCCCCTCCAGAACACTGGAGTCTATTCACCATTCATTCACCTGGTCTCTGGAACAGATTCTGAGGGCAGCCAAGCAAAGCACCAAGCCAGGCAATCTCAGACTTTGCAAACATCTTATGCAGGTTTAAGAAATCTGAAAGGAAGTTTTGTGGCTCTGCTGAAACTGTGGGGGGTGGGGGAGCAGAAAGAGGGAGGGGAGTCAGTTCATTCTCCTCCCTCACGTGAGACAACATGAACTGAAAATACTAGGAGCAACTTAATCTAAAACCACACAACATTATTATTATTATTATTTTTTTAAAGATTTATTTATTTATTTATTTGACACAGAGAGAGACAGCTAGAGAGGGAACACAAGCAGGGGAAGTGGGAGAGGGAGAAGCAGGCTTCCTGCTGAGCAGGGAGCCCAATGCGGGGGCTTGATCCCAGGACCTTGGGATCATGACCTGACCTGAAGGCAGACGCTTAAGGATTGAGCCATCCAGGTGTCCCGAAACCTTACAGCATTAGAGAAGCAATGGATTCATTCTTTTCCCTTTTATTTTTTCCTTTTTTTCTTTTTTAAGTCATCTCTACACCCAACATGGGGCTTGAGCTCACAACCCTGAGATCTAGAGTCACAGGCTCCACTGCCTGAGCCATCCAGGTGCCCCCGGATTTGTTTTTATTTTATTTTTATTTTATTTTATTTTTTATTTTTTTTAAAAGAGCTTATTTATTTATTTGACACAGAGAGAGAGATTACAAGTAGGCAGAGAGGCAGGCAGAGAGACAGGGAGAGGAGGAAGCAGGTTCCCTGCTGAGCAGAGAGCCCGATGCGGGCCTCGATCCCAGGATACTGAGATCATGACCTGAGCCGAAAGCAGAGGCTTTAACCCACTGAGCCACCCAGGTGCCCCGGATTTGTTTTTAGAAAGGAGTTTCTCTGCTTTACTTTTCGCCTGGTCTCCTCGTGTGCCATGGCAACACCAGCCCCATCCCCGAAGGAAAGGCTCTGTCCCTTGCAGTCAGGAAAGGAGCCCCCCACATCAGCCTATAAGGATGACTTCAGAGGGAGCAGGACACGCACCATGGGGAGAAGTGAGAGCCAGGGCTTGGCCCCAGGTCACACTGCTGGTTCCAGTCGGGCAGTGGTGGGAGATGAGGCTGGAGTTACAGCTTAGGGACTCCTGAATGCCAGGCTAAGGATTCTGAAATTTATCCTTAGGTATGTGGAAATATTGAAGACTTTTTACACCATTTTTAAAAGGAATTCTTATGGCGGGCCCAGTTGATTAAGCCTCTGCCTTTGGCTCGGGTTATGATCCCACGGTTCTGGGATGGAGCCCCGCATCGCATCAGACTCCCTGCTCAGCGGGGGGCCTGCTTCTCCCTCTCTCTCTGCCTGATGCTCCCCCTGCTTGTGTTCCCTCTCTCTGTGTGTCAAATAAATAAATAAAATCTTTTTAAAAAGGATTATCGTGTAGTAATTAAGAATTATTAAGTAATCATTTATTATGTAGTAAAAGTTATTATATAAACATAGAAACAAGAAAATCTCTCAATCAAATAGAAATAAAAGTGCCACACTGAACAAGCCCTTATTATGATACATAAGGGGTAACCACTGGAAACATTTTGGGAAAGAATGGTCTGTATACATGTTTATCCATTAAAACAAAAAAGGATAGGAACACCTGGGTGGCTCAGTTGGTTGAGCATCTGCCTTCAGCTCAAGTTATGATCCCAGGGTCCTGGGATTGAGTCCTGCATCAGGCTCCCTGCTCAGCTGGGAGTCTGCTTCTCCCTCTGCCTGCCACTCCTCCTGCTTGTGCTTTTTCTCTGACAAATAAATAAAATCTTAAAAAAAAAACCTGTCCACTCATGTACATTGCTCATTTACACTTTCAAACAAATAAATTTCTTATTATTTATTACCAAAGTTTTCCATGTTAATTGTCAAATCATCTGCATGTTGAAAAAGTCATTAAGGACCTCATAACATGGACATAAGTAATGCTAATAGTTTGGAGTTAGAACTGTGTATGTGCGCACGTGTGTGTATGTAGATGCATGTATTGCAGAAGTAGACTCTTACACAGACACTGGTTTTACATAGATTAACACATGCTGTGAACATCTCAGCATGCCAGTAAATACCTTGCTACATCATTGTATCTAATGATCAACTACATGGATGTTCCATTTGTTTAGTTCCTGACCATGTAGGTAACATAATAAAAACCTTTATGCCTGTGTCCAGTTCTTTTCTTAGTGGGATCAGCCCAATTATTTGTCTTTAAATTTTATTCTGGGATACAGGAATTTTGTATTTTTGTAGTAAAATTAATAAATTGGTTGATTTTCAGATATTCCCAAGATAAACTCCACTTGCTTGTGGTACATTCTTTTTTAAAAAAATATTTTATTTATTTGAGAGAGAGAGAGGGAGCACAAGTCGGGGAGAGGGGCAGAGGAGAAGCAGACTCCCTGTTGAGCAGGGAGCCGGATGTGGGGCTTGATCCCAGGACCCTGGGATTGTAACCCGTGCAGAATGCAGACACTTAACTGACTGAGCCACCCAGGCAACCTTTTTTTTTTTTTAAGATTTTTTTTTTTTTTGAGAGATGTGTGAGAGAGTGAGAGTGTGTGTGCCTGTGCACACACGAGTGGGGGGAGGCGCAGAGGGAGAGGGAGAAACAGGTTCCCGCTGAGCAAGAGTCCGATGTGGGGGCTTGATCCAACAACCCTGGGATCATGACCTGAGGCTGAAGACAGACGCTAAACCGACTGAGCCAACCTGGCGCCTTGTGGTGTATTTTTCTTGCTTTCTTTTATTTTTTTAAGTAGGCTCCATGCCTAGCATGGAGCCCAACGTAGGGCTTGAACTCATGACCCTGAGATCAAGACCTGAGCTGAGGTCGAGAGTCAGGTGCTTAACCAACTGAGCCACCCAGGAGTCCCTATATTATTCTTTACATATATTGGTGGATATGATTTGATAAATCTCTCATTAAGGGTTCTTCACTCTAACTTCATCAGGTTCATTGGTCTGAGCTTTGTTTTTCTTTTTTTAAAAAGTAAGTTGTAGGGGTGCCTGGGTGGCTCAGTCTTAAGCATCTGCTTTCCGTTCAGGTCATGATCCCAGGGTCCTGGGATTGAGCCCCGCATCGGGCTTCCTGCTAGGCAGGAAGCCTGCTTCTCCCTCTCCCACTCCCCCTGCTTGTGTTCCCTCTCTTGCTGTGTCGCTGTCAAATAAATAAAATCTTTAAAATAAAAATAAGAAATAAAAAGTTCTACATCCAACGTGGGGCTTGAACTCATGACCCTGAGATCAAGAGTCACACACTCCACCAACTGAGCCAGCCAGCCAGCCAGCCAGCCTAAGCTCTTTCAGCTGCTTTTATTTGGCTTTGATATCATGGTAATGTTGGCCTCATTAAATAAGTTGAAGGTTGAGCCCCAGAAAAAAATTATTATAAAGGTATTCATAAATAACTTTATGGGATCACTTACCCTAGCTCCTCCCACTCTCCAATCTATCTAGGATGTTCCAGTTACCCAGGACTCCCTTTTCAATTCTCTGGCCAGAAACCTGGGGTTTCAGTTACTACTACCTGCTACACATTTCTATGGCTGTACTCACTCACATCTGTGGCTAAGCAGTGAGTTTATCTCTGGAAGGTGGAAATATGGCAAATTGTTACGTTGATAATGCTTCAATTCTTGTCTTCTCCAATCTTCCTGTCACTAATTATGTTTTAGAGTCCTCTAACTGCTGTTCTATGTATTTTATCTAAACTTTGTAATTGCATTCAGAGGGAGAGACAGGGAGGAGGATGCTTACTTCATCTTACTGGGAACTGGGACTCATACATTTGGTTTCAATTAATAAGTCAGGGGCACCTAGGTGGCTCAGATGGTTAAGTGTCTACCTTGTGCTCAGGTCACAATTTCCAGGTTCTGGGATCAAGCCCCACTCAAGCCTGCTCAGTGAGGAGCCTGCTCCCCCCACCCCCATCCACAACCTGCCTCTCCCCCTGCTTGTGTGCTCTCTCAAATGAATAAAAATCTTTAAAAAGATAATTGTCGTAGCTTTCCACTTTACCATATACTAAGCCCTCTCTTCATCTTGTTGTACACTAAATTTCAGAAAATGAGAAAAGAACTCATATAATCAAGAATTTTGCCATCTGCAAGATCTTTTTTCTCTTTGAGCCCATCTTTGTTTCTCTTCAACTCCCACAACCTTGAACGTCTTTCATTAAGTCCAACCAAAGAACAGACAGGAAGACAGACAGGCTTCTCCAATGTTACTATGAGATTTTCACATTTTTGGCCTCTGCTTTAAAATAAAAGGTTCCCTTAAGGCCGTAGTTTGCTTAAATTTCAGGCCTTCTTCCTTATATTTCTCTTTAAACAATCAATGAAGGAAGTGCATTGAGTGTTTATGACTGTCCTTTAGACTTTTTTAAAAAAGTAATCTCTATAACCACCACAGGGCTCAAACTCACAACCCTGAGGTCAAGAGTCGCTGCTCCACCGAGTCACCCAGACGCCCCTGACTGTCCTTTATATTAAGTGTGGGGACATCAAGTATCCTACTGTATAGGAAACACATGATCACAGAATTGAAGAATTATGGAGAGTGCATAGGTAAAATGGCTGGGGTCTCTCGATATCATAAAATCAAATGCACAGAGGCCAGCCCGATAGGCCAAACAGGGAAGGGTAGAGGCTATGATAAACTTTCCAGAAAAGATTTTGTCTTAAATTTATCCTCTGGTGGGCGCTTGGGTGGCTCAGTGGGTTAAAGCCTCTGCCTTCGGCTCAGGTCATGATCTCAGGGTCCTGGGATGGAGGCCCGCATCGGGCTCTCTGCTCAGCAGGGAGCATGCTTCCTCCTCTCTCTCTGCCTACTTGTAATCTCTCTCTGTCAAATAAATGAATAAAATCTTTAAAAAAAAATTTAAAATTTATCCTCTGGAAGGAATGGTCATTAATCTTAGCTTTATTGTTAGTGCACAAGAACATATGCCCCTGTCATCAGGTCTTCCAATTTTTCAAGAGAAGTCAAGTTAGGATTTTCTGTGAAATCCTTAATACTGTTTTTAAGTGTTTGGGCCAAATAAGACACAGCTATATCCTGGATCTAGTACATAAGATACGACTTTTGGCTCAGGTAAAGGTTGAAATGCAAAGGAAATGGAACTCCCTCTTTTTCTAGAATAATTATTTAACCACCGACCTTTGAAAAAAGATGTAGCTTTGTAACTCCCTTAGAATAAAGAGGTGAAAGGGGGCTGATGGGCAGGCCTTTGGGGTAGACCAAAATTGGGTTACTTAAAAACTATTTGTATACCATGTCTTAAGCATTAAAATTCTAAAGAAAGAGACTTGGCTGCAGCATGCATCTTTATTTTTTTTTGAGATTTTATTTATTTGACAGAGAGAGAGAGAGAGAGAGAGAGAGAGAGAGAGAGAGAGAGATCACAAGTAAGCTGAGAGGCAGACAGCGAGGGGAGGAAGCAGGCTCCCTGCTGAGCAGAGAGCCCTATCCGGGCCTCGATCCCAGGACCTTGAGATCATGACCTGAGGTGAAGGCAGAGGATTTAACTCACTGAGCCACCCAGGCACCCTGCAGTACACATCTTATGGGAGGTTAGGGTTAGGCTTAAATGCTGGGCTTTGAAGTCAACAGAACTCTACAAATATGAGCTAATGATCTGACCCAATTCTATTTTATTATAAAAGGACAAGCTATTTAAGCTCAAATCCTAGTTCACTCGTGTGCAATACTGAACCTATAGCAATGTTTTGAGAATGATGTGGAGTTGCTTGAAGGTATTTTGAGTAGCAGTGACATAATCCAACAGATGCTTTAGGAGGAATAATCTAAGGGTTGTTGGCTGAGAAACTGGAGGCATAAAGAAAAAAAAAGCAACACTGGAGTTTAGAAAAAGACAGGATTTGGAGATAATTTTAACAAAGGGAATATCTAAAACTTGGAAGATGGATGAGATTCTCAATACCATGTATATATACAGAAAATGCTGATGACAGAACCATGGGTGCTACTTAGAAGCAGCAGGACAGAAGGAATAGTCAGAGATAGGAGGAAAAAAACCCCAAAACACAACCACCCAGGAATTTCAGAGCCATGGAAAACAAGGGAAACATTAACACGTTATATAGCAAAACCAGCATCCATTTTCCCAAAATCTTTGTGCTTGCGTTTTGGCTGCTGTGAAATAATTACCAACTTTGAGGCAACTGGCTATGTGATTTCCATTCAAGTGATCTTTACGACGTACATGGACTAACAATATAAAGGCATAACTCTTTTTATTGTGCTTTGCTTTATTGCCCTTCACAGATGCTGCATTTTTTATAAATTGATGGTTTGTGGCGACTCTGTATGAAGCAGGTCTATCAGTATCATTTTTCTGACAGCACTGGCTCACTTAGTGTCTCTAAATCACATTTTTTTAAAAGATTTTATTTATTTATTTGACAGAGAGAGAGATTACAAGTAGGCAGAGAGGCAGGCAGAGACACAGAGAGAGGAGGAAGCGGGCTCCCTGCTGAGCAGAGCCCGATGCGGGCCTCGATCCCAGGACGCTGAGATCATGACCTGAGCCGAAAGCAGAGGCTTTAACCCACTGAGCCACCCAGGTGCCCTCTAAATCACATTTTTTAAGAAAGATTTTTAAAAAAGATTTATTTATTTATCTGACACAGAGAGAGATCAGATCACAAGTAGGCAGGGAGGCAGGCAGAGAAAGGAGGAAGCAGGCTCCCCGCTGACCAGGGAGCCTGATGCGGGCCTTGATCCCAGGACCCTGAGATCATGACCTGAGCCGAAGGCAGAGTATCAACCCACTGAGCCATCCAGGCACCCAAGAAAGATTTTTATTTACTTGACAGAAAGAGAAAGAGAGCACAAGCAGGGGGAGGGGAAGAGGGAGAAGCAGGCTCCCTGCTCAGCAGGGAGCCCAAAGCAGGGCTTGATCCCAGGGTCCCGGAGTCATGACCTGAGCCGAAGGCACTTGCTTAACCAACTGAGCCACCCAGGCGCCCCTCTAAATCACATTTTGGTGATTCTCAAAATATTTCAAACTTTTTCATTATAATTGTTATGGCAATCTCTCATCAGTGATTATGACTCTCTGAAAGCTCACGATTAGCAATTTTTAGCTTTAAAAATTTAAGTTTTAAAATTTATTTAAAAAAATGTTTTATTTTTTGGGATGCCTGGGTGGCTCAGTGGGTTAAAGCCTCTACCTTCGGCTCAGGTCATGATCTCAGTATCCTGGGATTGAGTCCCGCTTTGGGCTCTCTGCTCAGCAGGGAGCCTGCTTTCTTCTCTCTCTCTGCCTCTCTGCCTACTTATAATCTCTGTCAAATAAATAAATAAAATCTTTTAAAAAAAAGTTTTATTTTTTAAAGGTATGTACATTGTTTTTAAAAGACATAGTGGTAGGGGCGCCTGGGTGGCTCAGTCTGTTAAGCATCTGCCTTCGGCTCAGGTCATGATCCAGGAGTCCTGGGATTGAGTCCCGCATTGGGTTCCCTGCTCAGTGGAGAGCCTGTTTCTCCCTCTGCTCTGCACCCCGGTCATGCTCCCTCTCTCAAATAAATAAAATCTTAAAAAAAAAGACCCAATGGTACTGCACAATTAATAGATGAATGTAACTTATATATATATGGGGAAACAACTTCATTGTGACATTTACTGTATTATGGTGGTCTGGAACTAAAACTGCAAGTACCTCTGAGGTATGCCTGGTAATCACACCTTCATCTTGGAAAAAATCTGATTATCTTATATACTTTCATACCTAATGCCAGGACCTTTTTTTTTTTTTTTTAAAGATTTTATTTATTTATTTGACAGAGAGAGACACAGCAAGAGAGGGAACACCAGCAGGGGGAGTGGGAGAGAGAGAAGCAGGCTTTTCTGCAGAGCAGGAAGCCCGATGCGGGGATAGATCCCAGGATGCGGGGATAGATCCCAAGATGCTGGGATCATGACCAGAGCCGAAGACAGATGCTTAACGACTGAGCCACCCAGGGGCCCCCTAATGCCAGGACTTTTTTTTTTTTTTTTTAAATATTTTACTTATTTGTATGACACAGAGAGACAGATCAGATCACAAGTAGGCAGAGAGGCAGGCAGAGAGAGGAGGAAGCTGACTCCTTGCCGAGCAGGGAGCCTGATGCGGGGCTAGATCCCAGGACCCTGAGATCATGACCTGAGCTGATGGCAGAGGCTTTAACCCACTGAGCCACCCGGGCACCCGAATGCCAGGACTTTTAACCAAAATCTTAAACCGGTGGTTGTGATTTTGAACGTGGGCAATGACTTTACAAATGACCTCTATTTTACTATTGAAGTTAACATTTTCAAAAAGTTCTTTATTCAATTGATTTTTTTCTGTAGCTTTTCATATTTGAAGATACTTATAATTCTTTCTTTCCCCTACATCATTTCTAGTCCTTCCTGCTCTGTGGTTCCAATTACACAGATTAGTTTCAAATTGTAACTACCTCGGTCACTCAAAGTATCACTTTAAAAAAGAATGCCCAGAGGGGCACCAGGTTGGCTTAGTCGGTAGAGCATGTGACTCTTGATCTCAGGGTTGAGTTCAAGCCCCATGATGGGTATAAAACTTATTTAGGAAAAAATGCCCAGAACTGAACACCATGGCTCTAGATATGGTATGACCAATGCTAAGGATATGTATCTCGTTTTGGATATTAGATAAAGGACAGAGGTAGCTCCCTCTGGGTTAAGTTTCAATGCTAGTTCACTAAAATTAGTTGTGATTGGTAATATAAGTTTGAACTTACATCCAAACCCCTAATGTATACATTAACATTTTTAAACATTTATTATTTTTAAGTAATCTCTATACCCAACGTGGGGCTCAAACTCACAACCCTGAGATCAAGAGTCACATGCTAGGTGTGCCCCAGGCCTTGTTTTTGTCTACATTATAAAGCACAATAAATTGCACTGAAATGCAGCACGCTCCTTTTCAACAGCTCATAGCAAAGTTCAAGGTAAATTACAATACCTTGGAATTTTTCTCATCAGGAACCTGTCATACTGCATTATTCTGTATTTCTTTAACATAGGGCTCCACTGATCCAAGCCCTAGGTATGTGCAGTTTTCCCAATTTCTGAACTCATTTTAAGAGTGATTAAGCTAATGGAAATCAACTTAATTGCCTTTTCATACTTTTAACAGATTGTAAGGAAGCATTCGCATTGTTACTCGACTGATTAAATACTCCTTTCCCAGCTGAAGACCATATTTCTCTGGTACTTGGTAATACTTGGAACTATATTAAGAGAAGGTGAATATAGTAGGTTTGTAGTCAACATACCAGTGTAGGTACTTCTCAAAAATATTCAAGCTTTAAGTTGGTTACTGTTTTCTACTTTCTTTTTTTTTTTTAAAGATTTTATTTATTTGACACAGAGAGAGAGAG
>LNAC01000007.1:2594103-2608203 GCA_002007465.1 Ailurus styani
GAGAGAGAGAGAGAGAGAGAGAGAGAGATCACAAGTAGGCAGAGAGGCAGGCAGAGAGGAGGCGGCAGGCTCCCTGCCGAGCAGAGAGCCCAATTCGGGCCTCGATCCCAGGACCCTGAGATCATGACCTGAGCCGAAGGCAGAGGCTTTAACCCACTGAGCCACCCAGGCGCCCAATATATTTTTTTTTAAAAAGACTTTTATGAGAGAGAGAGAGAGAGAGAGAGAGAGAGAGAGAGAGAGAGAGAGAGAAATCGTGAGTACACAGCATGGGGAGGGGCAGAGGGAGAAGCAGACTTCCTGCTGAGTAGGGAGCCCAACCCAGGGCTCTATCCCAGGTGAAGGCAGATGCTTAACTAACTGAACCACCCAGGCACCCAACCCCCAACATCTTTTAACTAGAGTTTACAGTTTTTTTTTTAAATTGTCAAAGCTGGGGCTCCTTGGTGGTGCAGTTGGTTAAGCATCTGACTTTTGGTTTGGCTAAGGTTGTGATCTCAGGATATCACGATTGTGGGATCAAGCCCTAGGTCAGGCTTCACACTGAGTGCAGTATACCAGAGATTCTTTCTCCCTCTCCTTCAGCCCCTCCCCCGTGCTTGCTCCTTCTCTAAAATAATCTTTTAAAAAATGTCAAAACAGAAGACAGTAACGAATCCAAGTTATTTCATACAAGATGGTTAATGTAGGTCTAGCCACAACAATGGAAATAATTAAGTCATGCAAAAACAGTACTGAAACAATTATTTTCATAAAAAAATTTATATGGCACCGTTTATCTGGATGAAGACACTCAAAACAAATGCAAAATTTTTAAACAGGGTGAAAACATGTTTAGAACATAACTATAAGATAAAGGGAGCAGCCTGGAAAAGTGCTGAGCATGTATTTTGAAACCTGACTCAATTTCAATCCTGTCATAAAGTTGATTTGTGATCTTGTTAGTTAGCCACTCTGGGGTTCAGTTTTCTCATCTGAAAAATAAGAAATACAGCACTGTCACTTATTAAGATGGGAAAACATATGAAATGACCTAGCATGTCACTGGTGTGTGATGTTAAGTTTTTGCCTTCTCTAAGAGAACAGTAAGAAAGAATATTCCAAAATTTTACTGGGCAAAACTAATTATTCAAAAGAGTAAAATGAGACCCAAAAACATTTAAGAAACACAAAACGGAGAGTAGGGGTGAAAAAGACTTGCCCGTGTTACATAGTATGTGACAAGCTTGGCAGAAAAGCCCAAGTCTCCTTTTCCAGTTCTCCAGTGGTCGTCTCCTATAGTTTCCTGGTCTACTAAGGGTCCAGGGAAAGATTCTAACTCCAGAAAGACACTGAACCAATATACTATTGAATTATAAATTTTTCTGGAAATTACGTGCTCAGGCAACAAGTAGTTGTCAGGAATAACAAGGTAAAAGTACCCAAATAAACTTGAACATAGTTTTACTGAAGCACCAGTCATTTCAAAGCAAAAGTAGTTTGAGTCAACTCTAACATATAATACATTTAAGTCATTATGTGAATTTAAATTTTTATTTGTGTATTTCACTGTAGTGCTGTGACAACAAAATGACATCTGTGTACCAGAGCATACATACATCAACAGTAAGATGTAACTTCTCATTACACCACTGCTAGAATATTTAGCTTTTTGTAGGACACATAAGCATGTAAGATGGCCACACCAAATAATTTTCTGGGTTTTTTTTCCTTAGGTAACCTTAATTTTTTATCAGTAATACTTTATCAACCTCACTGTTAAGAGAACTGTAAATTATCTGGGTGATGGGGTATGAGGGCACAGGGGAGAAATCATTCAACTGTGTTATACTGTAATAGTTTGCTAGAGTAATCTCACACACACCAATAAGGAACTGTCATCATAATTAAGGGCTAGTTATTGTTGTTAGTTGCACAATGATAAAGTTCTTTTGAAAATATTGGTTAGCCCACTTATATATGAAAAATGCCCTTTCCACTTATGCAGAAGAAAAAAATATTCAGAAAGTTATTTTTGGCCTTGCTATGTCAAAAAGTCAACTGTACAAAGATCTACGTGTCAAACCTAAAATAATAATTTTAAAAGTCTATTAAAAACAAAATGTCATGCATTTTTATCAATTATGCAGAGGCTTTAAAACTGTTGCAAGACCATATAGTATATATTAGCTTTTATACTGCTAATGCACAACTAACAGCAAACTTGATTAGATTAACAGAAATCTGTCTTAATTACACCTTTATATATCACACTAGAGACAAATGCCACAAGATCTGCAGAAACATTCAGTTCTGAGCACTTAAATGGCAGGATAACTTTTTGTGTTGTAATCCATCACATACAGAATAACAAAACAAAAGGAAAAAATTCTGCAGTTTCACGTTACAAAAAAACGTACTGCTGTAAAATATTAAGAAGGGGTAAAGGATATCCTCTATAACACAAAGTAACAACTAGTGTCAAAGAGCAAACAAAACTCCTAAATAAAAATATCAAAATACACATAGCAACTGAAGCACAAATACTGCATTAAATACAGTAAAGATTTAATAAGACTAGTTAATAAAAGACACAAAAATAGGGGGAGCTAGGGCAACCAGTAAATAAAACCAAAATAATGGGGAAAACATATGAAGCATTGTTTTTCCCCTAGTTGGAGCACAATTTTTTGGGGGGTGTCTTTCCATTCATCTAATACCTAACACTGTACATTAAGATATTAATGTCACAGAAAAACTTGGTTCTTCCATGAAATTCTTTAAATTCTTGATACATTTTTCAAAGTAGACATTATTATGAATGAAAAACAACCAACAAATGGGCACCTGTTGTTTTTAACACTGCAGATTTACAGGAACTTTTTAAAAGTTATCATAATCTTTTTTGTCTTTTTTCCCCTCAGCTTCAAATCCATCAACTCCATCGCTATCCCTTCTTCGTTTCCTGTTGTTGTGGATGTTAAAACGTTGGCTCATTTGGGGTAATGGATCCATGCCTAGAACTTTGTGTATCTGGCGGAATGCAAGGAGTCTCAATGCAAACTGCAACAAAAAGAGCCAGAATTCAGAGTTAATTTTACGAACCCAAATAATAATTATTAACTAGGTTTATATCTCCATGTAATATAAAAAGGCATATTTAATGAAATAAACACCTTGAATAATACTAAGTTCCAAAACCAAAAGAGTCCGTATGTTCTAGTGTTTATATTTTCACGCTTTTCTGTACCCATTCTGTTTTCTTTTTAAAATATTAAGTTAAGAGGTGCCCGGGTGGCTCAGTTAAGTGTCCTTTGATTTCAGCTCAGGTCATGATCTCAGGATCATGAGATCAAGTCCCAAGTCAGGCTCTATGCAGGGCATGGAATCTGCTTAAGATTCTCTCTCCTGCTCCCTTGACCCCTCACTGCCCTGCTTGCATGCACTTGCATTCTCTCAAGCCCCCCCCGCCAAAAGATGTAAGAAATCTTTACAAAAATTCAGTATTATGTTCATTTAAAAAAAAATCCTGAAATTGAAACAATACACAGCAAAAGGAATGTAAATCTCATTGAGTAAATCCCTCTTTGGTTTCTACCCATGTATTTTCCCATTTTTTCTGTGGATGTCCATGTATATAGGCTGCACATATACACACACGCACACACACTTTTCCAGGTTTACAAAAAAGGGTCACATTTCTTCAACTTGTTACTTCATGAACTAAACTCAAAATCTTCACTACATGGTTATGTATGTGCAGAAATGTGTTAGGCATCAATTTCACAAGATTTCATAAGACACAATCTATTCCTCAAATTTCTGGCAATATATACCTCTTGAATTAATTCAAGGAGATGAAGTCATTTGATTATATGGCAAATTTCACTATATGGTTATAGGTTATAACCTTCAATGTAAATGTTTATATTATTTTCTGAGATATAATTAACATATCCTAAGAGTCTCCCTTTTAAAGTGTACAATTCAGTGTTTTTTAATATACTTACTCAACCATAACCACTAATTGCAGAACATTTTCACACCTCTACCCATACAACGCATGACCCCATGTTATTCATTCCTGAACCCCTCCATCCTTAGGTCATGATAACCACTAATTTACTTTTTTATTTCTACAAGATCTGTACTGTGGACATTTCATATAACATCTGGCTTCTTTCACTTAACAAAGTGGCTGCTATTAAAACTGTTTTTTTTTTTTTAAGGATTTTATTGGGGCGCTTGGGTGGCTCAGTGGGTTAAAGCCTCTGCCTTCAGCTCAGGTCATGATCTCAGGGTCCTGGGATGGAGTCCCGCATCGGGCTCCCTACTCAGCGGGAAGCCTGCTTCCTCTCTCTCTCTGCCTACTTGTGATCTGATCTTTCTCTTTGTCAAATAAATAAATAAAATCTTAAAAAAAAAATAAAAAGTATTTTATTTATTTGAAAGAAAGAGAAATAGCGAGAGAGAGCACAAGGCAGAGTGGAGAGGGAGAAGCAGGCTCCCCGCTGAGCAGGGAGCCTGATACAGGGCTCAGTCCTAAGACCCAGGATCATGACCTGGGCCAAAGGCAGAGGCTTAATCAAATAGGCCACTCAGGCACACCGCCCTCCTCCCGCCCCAACAACACTTTTTTGTGAGAGAGCAAGTGTGTGCATGTTCGGGAAAGGAGGACTAGGGGTGGGCAAAGGGTGAGGGAGAGAGTGAATCTTAAGCAGGCTCCAAGTCCATTGCTGAGCCCAATGTGGGGCTTGCTCTCATGACCCTGAAATCAGGACCTGAGAGGAAATAAAGAGCTGGACGTTTAACTGACTGAGGCACCTGGGTGCCCTGAGACTATTTTTAATACCTAATTATTTTCTTCAGCTGAGATTTAGGTGTTTGTTTACAATCATCTGTGTGCGAATTTACTATTCTAGAACTTTTCATGATTACACGATTCCAATTCCTTAGAACTTGCCTCATATGTTGGCTTTTGAAATCTTCAAAGTCTCCAAATCATCTGTGTTAAGAACTTGACATAGCATTAGTCCATAATTCTGGAATTTTGCCAGTACTGGGTACTTCTCTACCTCATTTAAGCTATAAGGCTGTTAACCTTCTGAAGTGAGAACTAGGAATATTTATTGTAACAGAATACCAATTCTTTAATGAGAGATTTAGAAAAGATAAACAGAATGTTTTCTTCTGTATTCATGGAAAATACCCAAAGAGATCTGGTATATAATAATAAATACTAATATATTTCTACCACAGGGATACTGCTGCTAATCATCTATTTGAATACTAGAAGTTTCTAAATGAAGGAATACTCCAGTAAGTAAAAAAAAAGCATCTGAGGCTAGAGTGAGCATCCTATAACCTCTTGTTCTGTATGTGGTTTGTATGTATTTCTAACTTTAACAAGGGAGAATTCTGCCACATAATTGGCAATTATTTAGCAGCAAACAAAATTTGAGGACTGATACTGGAATAATTCTCAAAGATATCTTGGAATTTTAAAATAACATCGAAGAAGATTTGAGGTTTACTTTAGAATTCCTTTTGAGGAGGGAGGGTTAACACATATGGGAAGGGATCTGAAAAAATGACCAAAGTTGTATATCTTGCAGAAGCAACTTGAAAAGATCACTGAAGAGTAAGACTACAGAAATACACAAAAATAAAGCATTATGGTGGGGGGGCAAAAAATGCCTTTCAAATGTGAATTCTATTAGTTTTTGAATGCCTTGCTCCTAACCCTAAATTTCCTTTCCCTTAGAATTTACAAATAATTCCTCCTTTAAGCACCAAGGAAGGAAAAATGCCACTTATGGTAACTATCTCCGTCCCCAAAAATTAAACACAAAGAAATACAAACAAAACTTGTCTAATATATATGAATTAGTAATCACGTAAGTTATCCCTTAATATACTTATGATGTAACAATTTAATCCTGACAGCTTCCAAATTCCAAATTATTGTGGCTAGAAGAGATAACAAATCAAGAACTTAAGTCCAGTAACTTAATGCCTTAAGAGTGAATTATCAGTGTTCATTGCTAGTTGCCTTTTCTCTCCTTAGTACATTTTTGGAATAAAAAAAGGAAAGCTGGGGCACCTGGGTGGCTTAGTCGTTAAACGTCTGCCTTTGGCTCAGGTCATGATCCTAGGGTCCTGGAATTGAGCCCCGCATCAGGCTCCCTGCTCAGCGGGAAGCCTGCTTCTCCCTCTCTCACTCTCTGCTTGTGTTCCCTCTCTTGCTATGTCTCTCTTTGTCAAAAAAAAAAAAAAAAAAAAACNTTTCCCCATTCATTCATTAGATTCACATCTTTTCTTTTCCATAAATCTTTATCCAATAAAATTAACTGATAATGATGATAATAGCTAACGTTTATTAAGATCCTTCCATGTATCTGGGCACCTGGGTGGCTCAGTGGGTTAAAGCCTCTGTTTTCGGCTCAGGTCATGATCTCAGGGTCCTGGGATCGAGGCCCGCATCGGGGTCTCTACTCAGCAGGGAGCCTGCTTCCCCTTCTCTCTCTGCCTGCCTCTCTGCCTCCTTGTGATCTCTCTCCCTCTGTGAAATAAATAAATAAAATCTTAAAAAAAAATCCTTCCATATATCAGATACTGTTAATACAGTTAACACATTAATTAAATCCTGCTTGAGACAGGATACTACTTTTATCCCTGTTTTATAGGTGAGATAGCATAGGTGGTATTCAAACCCAGGGAGCCTTGACTCTAGAGCCCACACTTTTATCCCCCTAAAAGATTTTATTTATTCGAGAGGGAGAACACACGCACAAGCTCTCACAGGAGTGTGTGTGGGGGGCACAGAGGGAGAAAAGCTCAAGTAGACTCCCTGCTGAGTGTGGAGCCTGACACAGAGCTGGATCCCACAACCCACAAGATCATGACATGAGCTGAAATCACCAGTCCGACACTAAATGGACTGAGCCACCCAGGTGCCCTGAACCCACAATTTTAATTAACTACATTAGACACCCTTTCCAGTGGCAGGAGAGACTAAATTATAACAAAAATTACCATAAGCCACACATCATATCACTTCTTACAACCAGAGTACATGAACAGTTCCCATACTGATCGTGATATATAGCCTAATACCCACATTAATAAGACACTGAAAATAACAGGTGTATTTTTATATAGTACATTTACTTAAGAAAAACACATTATAGTTAAATATAATTTAAGATTATGTTAGTGAAATCTAGTTAAATTATATCCACTCCAAAGGCTTACTTACCAAAGAAGAACAGAAATAAATACTATACACAGTGACTTCTTTTAAAGGACAATTATAAAAAACCAAAACTTTAAGGTCAGTGACCCAACAATAAAGCTTTGGGATTAGGAACACACTGGTACCTGTGCACTGGATGTGATGTCTTCACGCTGTTGGTCAGTCATTGTTGCCAAGGTATCAAATGGATCCTTCTCACAAGGATCCAGAAGTCCAGGACTACCTACAAACAATCAATACACGGACAAAAAGGCATCAGCATTATCCATTTGTAAAGAAAGAGTTCTTATTCAATTATCAAACACACAAACATTAAGAACAAAGCAAAACTTACCTTTAAGAATAATCCCTGAAGAAATGCACTCAAAAACTCTTCTTAGTGCATCTCCAGGGCTCTGAGGACTAGAAGCACTACTGATTGCTTTTTCAACTAGTAACTCCATAGCCTAAAAATAAAAACATAAAAAATATGTTTAACAGCTTACAGACCAAAGGAATCACTCATTTTTTTTTTTTAAGATTTTTATTTATTTATTTGACAGAGAGAGACAGCAAGAGCAGGAACACAAGCAGGGGGAGTGAGAGAGGGAGAAGCAGGCTTCCCATCGGGAGCCCGAAGTGGGGCTTGATCCCAGGACCCTGGGATCATGACCTGAGGCGAAGGCAGACGCTTAATGACAGTCACCCAGGCGCCCCCAAAGGAATCACTCATTTTCAAACACCAGAATGACAAATTACTTATGAAGTGGTCATTAAAAATTTTAAAAGACTGAAAACGTTACATAAAACATATCACGAAATCAGAATATGAATCACATATAAAAACCATCAAAATGAAATAAGACAAGTAATGAATACAAAACTCATGAGGCAATATGTAACTTACATTTTAAAAAGATATTGTAATTTATGCTTAATGACAAAAAATGTAAAATAGATTAATAGGGTTTTTTGGTTTTTAGTTTTAATTATTGATCTTTCCTATTAAAATGACAGTCCTTAACACTCTTTTTTTACCCCAAATATTTTATTTATTTGAGAGAGAGGACGCATGAGTGGGGACAGGGACAGAGGGAGAGAAGCAGACTCCCTGCTGAGCAGGGAGCCTGACTCGGGCCTCAATCCCAGGAACCAGCGATCAATGACCCAAGCCAAAGGCAGACACCCAACTGACTGAGCCCACTTAGGCACCTCAGTCCTTAAAATTCTTTATATATTTAGGACTCACATGTTTGTTCTTTAAACCTACAGTTAGGGGTGCGTGGGTGGCTGAGTAAGTTAAGCATCTGCCTTTGGCTCAGGGGATGATCTGAGTGAGGGTCCTGGGATTGAGCCCTGCATTGGGCTCTCTGCTCAGCAGGGAGTCAGTCTGCTTCTCTCCCGCTGCCCCTCTTCCCACTCACCTGTTCTCTCTCTCTCTCAAGTGAATCTTTAAAAAATCTTTAAAACAAAATAACAACAAAAACCGCCCCCTATAGTTAGAGCGGGTCAATATCCCAAGTAAAGAAGACTTGTTCTTTCTTTACAATGTGTTGTTATCTAAATTTTCACTTAATGCACAAATGAACTTCTATTATCTCTAAGGAAAATATAAATTATGCTTTTGCTGTAAATTACATTTGAAAGACTCAAAGTCTAAACCAGTCAATAAAAGAGGAAAGTAAGGGGTGCCTGGGTGGCTCAGTTGGTTAAGCTGCTGCCTTCAGCTCGGGTCATCATCCCAGGTTCCCAGGATGGAGTCCCACATCAGGCTCCCTGCTCGGTGGAGAGCCTGCTTCTCCCTCTACCTCTGCCTGCTGCTCTACCTACTTGTGCTCTCTATCTCTCTTTTAAATAAATAAATAAAATCTTTAAAAAAAAAAGAGAAAAGTAAAAGTATAGACTTAGAAAGGAGACATGAAGTGTTCTGAACATTCTTAGTAGAAAAATTTGCTTTCATTTAGATTTTAAAACTTGAGATATAATTCACATAAGAATCATTCTTTTAAAGTGTACAATTCAGTGGTTTCTAGTATACTTACAAAGTTGTTCAACCATAATCACTATCTAATTCCAGAATATTTTCACCACCCCCAAAGAAACTCCATACTCCTAGTAATCATTCCCCCTTTTCCTCCAACCCCCGGCAACCACTAAAGCACTTTCTATTTCTACAGACTTGCCTATTCTGGACATTTTTACAAATGGAACTATATAAAATGTGGCTTTTTGCACTTGGCTTCCTTTATTCAGCATAATGTTTAAGGTTCACCCATGTCATAGCCTTTATTGAAATTTTAAATATGACTACCAATATAACATTCAAAGAAACTGAATAGATTGGAACTACAATGAAGTCCTTAAAAAGATAATGAAGCTGAAAATACCTTAGTGAGAACCCATTTTTAGCTGGGTGCCTAAGAAGCTTATGGATGTAATATGAGGTAAAAACCATATCCACCTATTCACCCAAGATCATCCCGTAGATCTTTTAAACAGGAATAACTCTAAAAAGTTTGGACATGTGGAGATTGCAATTCCAAACAAATTAGAAATAAATTATAAGAGAGATGGAAATTTAAAGAGTATATATTAACAGCTACAAAAAATGATAGCTGAGTAGCATGAGACTGAAAACAAAAAAGAAAAAACGTAAATCACAATGAAAAAATTAATATAGTTCAGTTTATTCAGTAGAAGACTACAGGAAGATGTTCAAGACTTTTTTTTAAAAAAAGATTTTATTTTTATTTTTATTAACACAATGTATTATTTGCTTCAGGGGTACAGGTCAAAAAGGAGCTTCATTTAAAAATTTTCAGTATTTTAAGGGATCAGCTTCAGTTACTCGATAATTCTATGAATGTATAATGAGTCTCTCACTTTTTAGACAAACCAAGTATTATTTTAAGATGTCTAATAAACTGTGAAATCCTTTAGAATAGATCGATGTCATTTATTTTGAGCTCCTGTGCCTAGTGTAAGTGACCAACATATAGAAAATACTGAATAATAAAATGCTTAGGAAACAAAATGCTTTTGAAAATAATCCTGCTTATAAGAGAAATTAAGGGTAATAATTATCAAATCTTTTGATGCTATGCTTAAAATACAAAACCGAGCCACAAAATATGCAACTTTCATAAATACAGTTAACTCGTGAATAACATGGGTTTGACCTGTATGGGTCTACTTACATGTGAACTTCTTTTTCAATAAATGTATCAGAAATTTTTTTGGACATCTGTGACAATTTGAAAAGACAGATGAACCACATAGTTTTGCAGTATCAAAAGAATTTAAGAAAAAGGTATTACTATAAGAATATAGGATAGAGGGGTGCCTGGGCAGCTCAGTTGGTTAAGCACCTTACTTGATTTTGGTTCAGGTCATAATCTCAGGGTTGTGAAATCAAGCCCCATGTTGGGCTCTGTACTAGGTATGGAGCCTGCTTAAGAATTCTCTCTCCCTGGGCGCCTGGGTGGCTCAGTGGGTTAAAGCCGCTGCCTTCGGCTCAGGTCATGATCCCAGGGTCCTGGGATCGAGGCCCACATCGGGCTCTCTGCTCAGCAGGGAGCCTGCTTCCTTCTCTCTCCTCTCTCTCTGCCTGCCTCTCTGCCTACTTGTAATCTCTCTCTCTGTGTCAAATGAATAAATAAAATCTTTAAAAAAAAAAAAAAAAGAATTCTCTCTCCCTCTGCTTGACCTCAACTCCCCGTCTCTTAGGGAAAAAAAAAAAAGAATACAGGATTTAATACACATAACATACAAGACGTATTAATTGACTGTGTTATTGATAAGGCTTCCAGTAAAGAGCAGGCTGTGAGTAGATGACTTTTTGGGGAGTCAAGTTAGACATGAATTTTGACCGGTGTGGGATTGGTGTCCCTAACCCCTGAACTGTACAAGGATCAACTGTATCTCAAACTTTTACTAAGTACTTTTAGAGAACGGTGAGAGAAAAATAAGTATTAAATAATCAGCTATAATCTTGGTATGTCAAGATACAGTATGTGTTCCAAGTAATTCAAAGTTTTAACAAAATCTGCTTACTACCTGATCTTAAGAAATGAGAACTTATTTTTTACTTTTTTTTTTTTTTTTAAAGATTTTATTTATTTATTTCACAGCGGGAGAGAGATCACAAGGAAGCAGAGAGGCAGGCAGAGAGAGAGGGGGGAGCAGGCTCCCTGCTAAGCAGAGAGCCCGATGCGGGCCTCGATCCCAGGACCCTGAGATCATGACCTGAGCCGAAAGCAGAGGCTTTAACCCACTGAGCCACCCAGGCGCCCTATTTTTTTACTTTTTTAAAAGAAGATTTTATTTATTTGACAGAGCAAGAGAGCACAAACAGGGAGGAGCACAAGGAGACGGAGAAGCAGGCTCCCTCCTGAGCCACACAGGTGCTCCAAAAAATGAGAATTTATGACTTATACTTGCATATAAAGGTAGAAACTAAAAACCAAGAAAGAAATAATTTATGAAAAACCAAAAGTCAATATATCAACAAACACAATAAAACTAAGTCCACTATCTGCCTTCTGAGATCATTTGCTATGAAGTTAGCGATTTAAAAATACTGATTATCTATAGAACATAGTTGTTTGCCAAGCAAATGTCTGTAAGTTAGGAAAGCAAAAGCACAATACACATGGTTTATAAGCTCTGAAATGTATGCAAAGTAAAAGGACAACATCAAAGATGAACACTTTTGAATCAAAGAAATAATATTTAGACTGTACCATAAAGGATCTTGGTAGCTTAAGTTATTTAGAGAGAAAGCTCTTCATATTAAATTATCTGAAATCTATGATTGTAATTTTTGTTTTCAAAACCACTCACAGGTCCCTCTCTGGGATTCAAGATGTTGAAGTAAGGACGTGGTGGGTCCTCTGGTGTGAAATTCCAGATTTCCCTGGGTCTTCTGGTAGGAGCCATGAGCAACTGTGCTGATAACACGGGAACCAAAAATCTGCGTATCCCTATGAAAGGGCACCAAGGGATGACTGAAGAGACTTCCTGCCACTAGTATGGGTGAAATGGTGATGGCCACAGTGAAGAAAGACAAACTAGAGCTCAGAAAGAAGGTACATGGAGCTGTGGTAATTCAGTAATGAAAGTAATACAGGAGAAAAGATGGTGTATATCTCTATTTTGAAGATAACACAGAGGTCATAGTAAACAATAAGGGCTAAATGAAAGGTTCTGCTATCGCAGGACCAGCTGCAAAAGGGTATGCAGACTTGTAGCCCAGGACTTCATTCAATGCCGGCAGGACTGTATGATTCTTTGGTGTATTTGTTAAAAATAAATAAATAAATAAAAATCATTAGTGCCTTCCCTACCCTACCACTCAATGAAGCCTACTTTTCCATAATAATGCTTACCATGTGGCAAGCAACATGCTAAGCACTTTATATGTATGATTGCATTTAATTATCATAACTAGATGCTATTATACCCTAATTTTAAAGATGGGGGTGGTGGGGGAAACAACTTAAACAGGCTTTCCAAGGTTATACAGCTAAAACGTAAAAATTAGGCTGGGATTCAAACCCAGGTCTGACTTAAAATCTATTTTTGTTTTTTTAAAAACCACAACTATATTTCAATAAATACCCCATATCAATGGGTGGATCCAGACTGATAGTTTCCTTGCACGTTACTTTTTTTTTTTTTTTTTTAAGATTTTCTTTTTAAGTAATCTCTATACCCAACGTGGAGCTCAAACTCACGACTCAAGATCAAGAGTTGTATACGCCACTGACTGAGCCAGCCAGGCGCTCCACTGCCTAAAAATTCACCTTGAGATTGTGGTAACACAAATACTTTCATCTGGTGGCAGTGTAAACAAGTAAAGCCTTTTTAAGCATACAACTGACAAATTCAAAAATTTACAATAGGGCTAGTATACTTAATGAAAGCACAAAAAGGAGCACCTGGATGACTTAGTGGGTTGAGCATCTGTCTTCAGCTAGGGTCATGATCCCAGGGTCCTGGGACTGAGCCCTGCATTAGGCTCCTGGCTCAGAGGGGAATCTGCTGCTTCTCTTTTTCCCTCTGCCTCTCCCCCCCAGGCCTGCTCACCTGAACGCGCTCTCTCTCCAATCAATCAAATCTTTTTTAAAAAAGTAAAAGCACAAAAGATATCTAACACTAGGAAATCTGGTTAAATAATAAAAATAAAAGTAATTATCCCCTTCATTATAGCTAATACTTATTGAGAGCTTATTATATACTAAGCATTAACCACTTTAAACCATCACAATCACCTTTTGGGGATAGATATGACTATTACTCCTATTTTACAGATGAAGATGTTCATATTAATAAAACATAATTTTATGAATACCATTACAATAAGCAGCTGTATACATAAAACCCATTTCTACATTCCAGCTGATGTAGGTTAATACTGATACATGCATGACAGACTTCCATTCCTAAGTCCATGTGTAGGATGTTCTATTTTTGTATTATACTTATGCACAGCACCTTATTTCACACTCAACATTCTTGGTAAAAAGTGGCATGTCTTGTAGGAAAAAGATTTTTATAGCTTTCGGGGATTCAGGAGTGCATGTACCTTTAAGTAGATGGTTTTTGTTGGGGGTAGCTAAGTGTTGCACATATATTACTTTTAAGCTAAAGTGAATAAGTAATACACTTCAAGTATAATTTGTGGATTCTTTTGCAAGCTAAGACAAAAGTTAGTTCTTTGCCATGAAAGTCAGTTTCCTAACATTTAAAAATTCTTCACTGGTTCTAAAAGTGACAGACAGGGGGCACCTGGCTGGCTCAGTCAGTAGAGCAGGCTACTTGATCTCAGAGTCTTGAGTTCAAGCCCCATGTTGGGTAGAGAGATTACTACTGGTGGCGGGGGGTGT